>WEIU01008943.1:153464-221879 GCA_013389925.1 Aegithalos caudatus
TTTTTTTTTTTTTTTTTTTAAATAAAGTCAGTAGAAAACTCTAGAAATAAATTCATGAGCCCTCCAGAGTAGCAAATTTAATTGGAGCTTTTTCCCAGGCTCTGTAGGACAAGTACAAGTCATGTTTCAAGCTGAAACAAAAGGACTGATTTAAAGTCATTTTTCCTTTGATATCAAACTGGGATCATTTCATAGGAACATGACTATTTTGAAAAGAGACTGACTCATATTTTAAACCCTTTAAAGCAAATCACAAGAATGAAACTTTATGACATCATTTTAAAGCAATTTAAAGGTAAAACTCCCTAACAGAAATAAACATCTGTTTAAAGACCTCCAAAATTAAATTAAAACTTTAATTTACTGCATTTGGGGTTTACATATTTGTACTTTCACATGGATGCAAAATGTTGTGGACATAATTGTAGTACACTAGCAACTAGCATGAGCTTTACTTATGGATGATATTAGCTATTTAAAAATTAATAGCATTATAACTTTCCAGGAAAATGGCAGGCTCTCTGGAGGAGCATAGCATAATGGCAGTTCAATTTATTTTGAAATGTTTGGTTAGGGCTGATTCTTGGAAATAGCTCAGCTGTAAGCCCATACAAATGCAATCCACCAGTGCAGGACTGAGGAATGGAATCCTTTACCACACCTAGTAATGCAAACCTTGATTCAAAACAGCTGTTTCTAAAGGTTCTATCATCTGCTCAGGAGGGTAAAATAACATATAAAATCAGACCTTACTCTTTGAAATTATGAAAGGTACCCTTATTCCAGTAGGTGTTTGTTTTTAGAAGCTTTATTTGGTTTGTTATTGTGGTTCTAACACACCTTACAAGTCACATCTATCTAGCACGATTTCTGGAGGGTATCTATCTGCCTGCAATCTCTCTTCTTTAGTGTTCAGCTCCTACTCAGTTTAATAAATTTTCCCTCAGCATCTAAGCTTCATGGTGCCATTTTAGGACATGACTGTGCTAAAGAGAGAGCAAAGTGTACCAGGTAGCTTAGCTAAAATCATTTGCTACTGTGTGATGCATCTGTTACAGATTTTCTCCTGGACAGAGATAAGGTTGGAGTTGATTCATCTACAGATGAATACCAGAAAGTTTAAATTGGAAGGGGGATTATAAAGAACAGAAAAAAAAGTCTTCAGGCCTTTAAATGATGAACTGAAAATGAAATATGCCTCTCCAAGTGACTTTCAGGGTTTACAGCTCTCAGGATATCTTCTAAATAACTACCTTGCAGTGTCCCATGTTTACCACAGGAAATTGCTCCTGGCCAAAGACGTCTATGGTGACTCCAGCTCCAGCAGTGTGCCTTGCACTGCTGCCAGCATCTCAGAGGGTACCTGAGCTGCTGCTGTTGCACAGAGCCTCCCCCTCTCTTCACCAGAGTGAGCCTCTCACAGGTGCACAAGTCAGGGAGTCTGGGTGCAACAAGTCCAACTTGAACAGACATTGGGAAGAGCCATGGTTTGGGGGGAAAACCAAACAAACCAAAAGGCTTGGCTGTGTCACAGGACAGAAATCTCTCTGCTGAGGTATTTACAAACTCAGGAAAACCTTTCACCTTGTTCATGGCTCATGCTCCCACATCCCACCCCTGAAATGCCCACAGCTGACAGGAGAGCCCATGGGCTCCTGCAGGATTGAACCTCACTGTGTTTGCCAAGAGAGGGAATGGCACCCTGATGAGGGTGAAATATGTCAGTAGGACACAAAGCAGGTTTCCAAATTAGCCTCTGACCATCTTATTTCACCAACATCATCACTGTCTCACAATGCATATGTTTTATCTGGCAGAAGATACAAAGACTCAGCTATTCCTCAAGGCATTTTCAGAAGCATTTATCTTTAGCTTTTGATTTTCCCCTAAGTCTTCAGGTCTAAAGACTGAGGGAATTGCTTAAGGCTTTACTAAAAGCATGAAAGCCTGTATTCTAATACTCTTTATTTGAAAGATACTTTTCCTAATAGGTTACTAGAAAAAATTAAATTGCAGAAAATGGAAAGCCTATGCATGTTGCACTCCTGCATGCTATAATCACAGACTTGAGTCCAAAAGACCATTCAGAGCTCTGTACCTACCTCACCAGACCACTAAGCTGCATCACCTGCAAGAGGATGATGCAATTTTGTGCATATTGCTCAGCTCTGTGTGTACTACCACAAGTGAGATATTTCACTTTAAATATATGTATACTTTCTAAGAAAGATAGGTAAAATGTTTAAAATTTCAGCCTGATTCTCCTGAAGATTAGTCATAATAAAGTAAGGAATGTATTTCTTTTAATACTGCCATAAAGATTCAATGAGTCACTGTCTTTCCTATAGGTTCTTGGGAGGCAGCAGCCAGTGGGAATAGTTGTTTTTACAGTAAACCATAAAAATGCATTAAGTTACAGAAGTTACTATTCAGCTAACAATTCAGCTAAGCTTCTGAATCATACATCTCATGTGAAGTATTCACAATGCCACGATCCCCTAAGAATTTACCTCTTAAGCTGGAGCTCAGATGTGAAATCACAAAACCCAACAAACTAAACACTACGAAAAGAAGTTGAAAATTGAGGTGCAGTCCTGCAACTTAGACAGCATTTAATAGTTACCAGAATGAAGATTATTTCATGTGACTGACAGGGAATCAGCCTCTCACCACGGAGGTATGTTAGTTTATGAATCAGCAACAAAGCACCAGCAAAGAAAGGTATAATGTTTGGGACTTCATCTGAGTAATAGTATACTGAACAACAAATTTCATCATCCTTTGCTGTTCTATACATCACCAACTCACTAAAGTGGATTCCTTACACTTTTTCTGGAAGCTTCATTTAGGTCTTTCTGTTGTGGACAGCTCTGAAAAATTTTTGTCACTTCTGCAGTTACATGGCTCCATCACAGAAGTCAGGCAAGCAGTGCCTTTGGTAAGGACTTAATCAGTGGATGTAGATCAGAAGAATAAAATTTATTAAAAAACCCCACACACTTGGCTCCTACTTGGAATTTTGCTTTTTGTCATAACACAGAGTCACGAGAGCAAAACTAGCACAGTCCAGCACAAAACCTGACATTATTTTATTGAGCTTCCCTGGCAGCTTGCAGAAATCCTTCATAACATATTTATTATCTGCTCTTGAATCATTGAATGTGAATGATACGAGTCTCAGCTACTTTTTCTGGCAAGATTTTCAAAGCCTCATGAGCAAGAAGCTATCTCAAAGAAGACCACTGAGAAACTCAAAGACAACTTCACTAAAAATCATAGCAGATTTCCTCAATAAAGCAGCTAAATGACACAATATATGTTTTAATTAACTTGACATTTTCAAGATAATCTGTACCTGTCAGTTTGCTCTTGGAGACTCAAGCCCTGGGTTGCATGTTGGCTGCTGGACTCTGACAATGGAACTCAGCTGTGTATCATTGTTTCTGCACCCTTTTACAGGAACTGAAAATGTATTTTGCTATTGTGCTGAAATTCATCTACAACACCGGCTTGTGGCTAATCATTGACAAGAAAGCTGCAATGACAGAATTTCTCTGAGACAAAGAAAAGACTAGGACTGAATTTATTGTAAATAAATTTAAGCTAAATACACAGCCCTGGAATGTTGCTTTAAGTCATCAATTGCTTCTTAAACTCTCTTAAGTCACCATAAAAGCATCAATAAAGCTTAAAAAAATCCAATCAGAAGAGTGCCCCATGATAAAAGTAGCTTCTTGCTTTAGATAAGATTCTACTCAGTAGAGAAAAATGTCTTGAGCAAACAAGAGATTCAAATTATAACTGTACACAGAAGTAATGAAAAAAATTATTTGTCCTAGAAGAATGACTTGCATTCCAATGAATTAGAATCTAAGTTATAAAGCTCAATTGTATTATGAATCCTTCATCTTTGCTACAGCCATATCTGCCCAAGTATACACTGTACTCCTAGGGGATTACTTTAAAACACAAGAGATTTCACCCTAGCTACTTTTCCATCAGGAAATGCTTCTAAAAATACTCCTACCTTTGCATCTCACAACAATAAACAAGTCAGAAGGTTCTTCTCTTGACAAAATTATTAGTTAGTACTTTCAAAGACTAAAGCCTAATATACATCCCAGAAATTGAATATTTATATTTTGATGGCAGTTAAGCAGGTATTAAGACAGCAATATCTCAGAGGTATTGATAAGTCTTTTTCATAATAGGACAGAAAATGCACACTTACAACTGTACAGGTTACAAAATCTTGCTCTCAATCCCCTCATTCTTACCAGAACATTTCCCATTTTCCTGCTATTAAATAAGAACAGCCCTAAGGAGATCATCCAGAAGCATAACTGATATTCACCCCAGCCTGATGACATTCCCCTGGGCCTCTCCTGCATTTCAGGACTGTGCTGTGGGGCTGTGGTTGGCACCTCTGCCATGCCACCACCCCTTCCCCAGGCAGAGGGAGGCTCCTACAGGGACAGCATGTCCAGCAGCAGCCTTTGCATGGGAACATGTGCCCACATCTGGCAGCAACACCAGGTACACCAGTCTGACACAGGGGGACAGACACTCCTTGGGAGGAAAGGCTTTTGGCAGGTTTTTCCTTGAGTGATTTGTATGGAGGGCTGGTCAGCCTTGGAAGATCACACAGTAATACAAGAACTAATATATGAAATTGCACAAGGGAAGACACAAGACAGCAAGGAGCTGATTAGGAAGATGACTTGGGGATTGTATCAAGCTTCAGTGTTTTTCTTAGCATGGATACCATTTTATTAGAGTAACTACATTTTTTTTTTTCTTTTCCTTTTATAAAGATTAATCCCTGTATTTCAGTGACCATGACAATTCCTGCTATTTATCTATTTATTCTCATTGGTGCCATGCCTTAGCACCTCTGTCAGACTTCCTAACACCCATAGATCTCCCATGCAGGGCTTTTACACGAGGGACAATCATCTGGGGCAACAATTCACAGGTTAAGGAGGGACCATCATACTGCTGTTACTGCCAAGAAATGCATCTTCCATTCAGGCCACCAAGAGGTTTCAGAAAGTCTCTTTACTTCTTCCAGTTACATCAAACCATACAGAATCACCCCTTACTTTCTCCAAAGGGCTTTGCTTCTCTCAGATGCTCACAGCCACAACATCACTGCCTTGAGACTAGAGAAAAATTTCAGCCAGCAAAAACTCCCTCACTGAATAGGAGCAGACCCAGAAGTAGATTGAATGCAATTCTTCTTGACAGCTTGAAACTTTTACCCTCTCCTTTCTCATTGACAAGTTGTACTGTAAGAAATACAATGGACTCCTTCAGCATCCGTGTAAAAGTACTTTATTCATTTAAGCATTTATGAATGAAATCATTTAGGAAATGATACTTTGCCTCTGGGAAAGTAGGCTAGCAAACTTGAATAAATGTAATTACTTGCTTGTTAGTTATTCCTCAAGATGGATAAAGGTTTCTAAAAAATCCTGACATGGTGTGGGAGAACAATTAGATCTACTCTTCATCTCTTCTATTACTTCCTACACAATCTTCTATTACATTAATCCCAGGAAAACTAGGGTTTTTCTTCTAAGATTTCTTTTCTTCTAAGATTTCCCACCCATGTGACCATGGCAGCAAGAGTAATCTCACCAAAGCTGGCCCAGGCCCAGTGGCAATTGCAGTAACCAGTGTCACCAAGACCTGCACAATTTTATGAGAGCATTAAGAAACCACCAGCACCAAGACCCAGAGCAGAGCCCAACCTCTCTGAATCAGCTCATCCAAGCTACTGACACAGAACAGCAAAGGTTTCAGTTTGACTGCTCCAAAGGGTGGAACACAAGCTGCAATTATTAGTTACAAGAATACAAAACCTTAGCTGGAAAGCTCTTTAATTGTCCTTTTTTTATAAAAACAATTTTATCTCAGCAAGCAGTTCATAAACATTCCTCTTATCTACTACTGGGGTTGTTAGATTATATTTTTTTTCCTAAAACAATTAAGCACTTTAGATAGATGAATTAAAACCTACATTTTAAAAAATAACCTCAAGCAACCTGCTTTCTGCTCAAATTAGCATTTGCATTTGAAAATGGTCTTTTCAACTTTTGTTTCAAACAAAAGACATAAAACAAAATAAAAATCCTAGCAGGATTATTAAACAACTCATTATTTTTTGTTTAGTTGATATAAAATCCAGACAAATCCTCCTTATATTGACCTACTCCATAACCATTCACTGAAAACACTTCTGGAAAAAATCCTGGGTTTGTTTTAAAATTGTACACTAAAGCATTTGGAATAGAGCAAATCTTAGCTTAATGCAGAAAGCATTGGAGCAGACATTTAAATTTCCTTACATGATCCCAATAAGCAAATTGTAAAAATAAAGTAAATCTCATGTGTGTTAGCAATATTGTAGCTTTGGGCCCCTGACCACCCAAATGTGTCTGCAAACTAGAATGACCACACAGTAAGCAACAGTACAGAAAAGACCAAAAAAGCCAGGGCTAATCTCCCAGATGTGAACTGTTTTCAGCCTCCAGTTCACACTGTTAAAAATTATATTTATATTCACAACCCAAGTTTTTACTCGATGAAACACACAAAACTGAATTTGAGAGAAAGCAATCCAGAGGAAAGCATAAGTGAAGCAGTGAAAGCTGTATGGGTACTCTGTAAGCCTAATATTGCTTGCAGGAAACCAAATTAATATGTTAAACATCAATATCACTTCAGCACATCATCCTCTCCCTCTGAGACACAGAGGAACCCACAGTGACATCTGGCCAGGCACTGCCCAAACTGGAGCCAAACTCCTGGCACTTTTTTCCTTGTGCTCTTCACAGAAGAGAAGAAAGAGAAAACTGGAAGGTAAAACAGGAAACTGCTTTTGAACAAACAAATTTGTTGCATTTAATGACCCTTATTACATTTAAACACCTTGGTGAACAGACATTCTACCCACAAGAATGTTTTTCAAAATCAAAGAGAAGCAATTCATGAGGTGACACTGCCATCACCACATCTGTTGACAAACAAAGCAACTCTTTAATTTCTCCTGTTCATTCCTTGCCAGGTTTAAATTTTTTCTTGCATTTGAAAACAAAAGAAAAAGAAAATTAAACACACACCATCTATTAAAAGCAGTTCTGCCAGTCTTTAACAAAAGGTAACACTCTTTTCTTCATGTGTACACTCTTTGTAAATGATTACATGTGCAAGAAATCCTTGTGGCTGGTTATGTTTAAGTTGCTTGGCCCAAAAATAACATTGTATTTTTAATAAGAAAAAAATAAACCTCTGCAGATACAAAAGGACCAGATCCAAGATCCAGATTTATAAAGCCCACAGAGCAAATAGGAAGGTGTGATATAGCAACCAAGAACCACCAGTAACAAAAATCTTCAGGTGGTGCACAGCCACAGCACAGGACCCACCACCTCAATCTTTACTCAGGAGCCTTTTCCCCTCCAGCATAAAACAAATTCAGAACAATAGAAACACCATCAAAACAGAAACAGCTTTTCACCTTCAGCCATACCTGTGAAGTGCTCGAAGACCAAATGATCAAGGATTTTACTCACTGTGCAAGTTTAATATTTCCCAATACACACTGAATAGCTGTGCATATACTGGAGCACTGATTTAATTGGATCTAATTCAGTGTTGTTTGGCAACTCAGACTAGCCTGCTGATGACATATACTAGGGTTTCAATAAGTGAAATATCCCAGAATTGTTGGGAAAACACACTAAATAAGGAGGTGGCTCCCTTAGAAGTGCAGAATTCAGCTGGTGGCTTTTTAAAGCACCTAGTTTGTAACTGCTGGCTGCATTTTATCAAAGAGTGATTGTTTTGAAGATGGGCAACAAAAACAGGAGCTTCTGTTATCTGGGTCACATAATTACTTTTAATGTCTGCAGTTACCATGAATCTGTTGACTGTTGGCAAAGCTCTGAGAGAAGGTGAGCACAAGAAAGTGGGTTAATTTATTACCTTTGTCTTGTATTTCCTTCTTGTGAACTAGAAAACCATGACAATACTGCTGTCTTGCCTCTTGTTTAGCATAAATCCACTTAAATGTATCTTATAAATAGCAAGCTATTGTTTATAAATTGAGTAATGATATAAAGACTGAAATTAAATACATCAGAGGAAAATGGAGAAAAAATGTGGTTTGGTGACATATAAGAGAAATGTTATATTTCCAGGCATAGTGCTTCCAGGATTGAGTGTCAGGTAGAAGTGTTATTACTTGATGGATTCAAAATGCCTGTTTCCCACCTGGCATCTCAAAAGGTTCAGAGTTACTCTGTCTAATAGCAAATCAAACTCAGGAATATTTGCCCTCCTGTAGATGCTCTGAAATGACCTAAATCCTTTATTTGTTCTAGAAACACAATAAAGCATACAAGACAGTTTCCAGAAAATGATCTTCTGACTTTCTAGGATCTAAACCCTCTTCTTAATCCTATTATCTCTTCCATGCTGGAAGCAGACCAGCCTTCTGGCTACAACCATTATTTCTCTTTACCAAACACCATCAGCATGCCTGGTGCTTAATGACACCATGGTAATAATTCAGAATATAGGAAAACAGGTATCAAGGTCCAGCCCATAAAATGTTGCTTGAAAGACAGACTGGCACAGCCTAGTCAGGTGTTTGCCCTGTTTAGGAGCCTGATGGACAGTTTTTGGGTTTTTTTGCCAGAGGGCAAAGGATTCCAGAAAGTCTGGATGTTCTTCAAGAAGGAAGTCTTGAAAGGTGCAGTAGCAGGAAATCCCCATGTACTGAATGAGGAGCCAGCAGGAAAGACCTTACCAGGTGGCTAAACAGATCTTTGCATGGAACTCCAGAAGAAAAAAGGAATCTATGACCTTTGGAAGAACAAGAATACTTAGAAAGAATAAAATGATGCGGTAAAGTTTTCAAGGGAAAAATTAGACTGGCCAAAGCCCAAGTAGAACTTACTCTGTATAATACCATAAATTATAATAAAAAATATTTCTATAAATACATTATCAATAAAAGGAAAGATAAGGATAAATTCCATCTTTTATTGAATGTGGGAAGAAACTATCAGAGAATAAGGAAAAGGCTGAAATATTTATTGCCTTCTTTTCCTCAGTCTTTCAGAGTAAGATGAGTTGTTCTGCAGGTAGCCAGCCTCCTGAATTGGAAGACAAGGATGGGGAGCTGTAAGAAGCCCCCACAATCCAAGGGGAAATATTCAGTAACCTTCTACACCGTTTAGACACACACAAGTCTATTTGGCCCAGTAGGAACCACCCAAGGGGACTGAGAGAGTTAACAGCTGGACTTGACCTTAAAGGGCATCTCCAACCTGAATGATTATATGATTCTAGGGTTGATGCCACAGTATTACTCATTCTTTACTGAAGACTACAATACAGGCCACAAAGCACAAAGAGTCTTCTTATTTCTGCTTGCTTTTTTTGTTTGTTTTCTTTCTATTTTTCATCTTAAACAAACTTGCCTTTCTTCTAAATCTCCAAGCAATGCAATAAGTTTTTCCTCATTTGGTTTAACTTTAGAGTGGATATGTCAGCCAAAAAGCACCACCAGCTCTGGGTATTGATTTCTTCAAAACTCTTCTTGGTCTGACCAAGCTCCAGGACACAGGGGGAAAAAAAAAATAGAAGTCCCTCTCACATTAAGCTGTGGCACGTTAAGCACACACCACTAACCTTGCCAAACTGCTGAACAACATCCTTCAAAGGCTTCAAAAGACTGCAAAGGTCTGCTACTCCCCTTCCCAAAGTGCCAGGGAGTTCATACCAGTCAGCAGTTGTGCAACCTCATTCATGCTGGATTCTGCTCTCTTTTGGAATAAAAATCTCCTTTAACATTTTTATGAAATATGTATTTTCCCCAAAGTTAGCTACTGAAGGAAAACAGCATTTCTCCACACCTCTCAGTGGGTGTTGACCTCAGCTGAACCTTTGATGACTCACTGTTGTCCAGAGAATGAAACCAGAAACAACACAAGTGATTTACTATTCCTTTGCCTTGAGCCTTGCCCTCAAGCAGGGCACCACTTTAGAGAGTGGAGGTTGAATTTCCGACCCTGCCAAGCAAAGGGTGGCTCAGCAGCTGAGTTGGTTTTTAAGTTGTGTTTTACACCCAGAGTCACAAACAATTGGTACAAGTACAGCAGCTACCAAGACAGCAAAGTTCTCTGCTCAGAACCAGTCTATCAACAATCATTTGGAGGAAAAAGACAGAACTGCAGGTAAGCTGTTTCCAAAATGGGCCTTGTACCCAACTGTCCCTGGTGGTCCAATGTGTTCCAAGCCTGGCAACCATCAGTGCTCCACCAGACTTGTAACCATACTCTGGAAAACTAAAAGCTTCCAATTCATTTACTTTATCATTTATTTCATAGCTTCAGCAAAGCCTATAATATTCAACTTTACTGGCACCCACAACTTCAACTTTTCTTAGGAACACAGCTCACTAGAATGAATAATAAAGCTGGTTTACTGTTTCCCTCTAGTACAGTATTTTTCCTGGCTTTCAAGATCCTTACAGCTCTGATCCTATTAACACACACACACACACTCGTGTGTGCACTTAGAATTAAATATAAGTTACAGACAGGGATCATGACTCAAACTGGGTATGGAATACTCATCCAAACTTTACTGATGGGTGTTGTCCACCATGGCATGAGTTATGTACTCACACTCTCCAAAACTTCCTGTGGCCCCAGCTGAGCATGCACTGTTGAACATGAACTATTTACAATGCTCAGAATCTTCATCTTCCCAAATCCTATGAGCAACAAGAGCACATCCACTACAAATAGCATTTCTCCAAAAAAGACAGCCCCATTTGTAGTTTGGGCTCCAAAATATCTAGGGAGTTTCTCCCACAGGATATATTCTCAGGGAGTTGGTTCTGTTCCATTTATGGCCTGTTAATATTATGAGAGAGTTTTAAAAAAAAAAAAAAAAATCAGAAACAAAACCCAAAACAAATCTTTAGCATACCTGAAAAACAGATCCATTATACTGCAGAATTTTAACATTCACCCAGGGAAGCAAAAACCAAACAAAACAAGAGGCTAAAAGTAAAGATCCAAGACTTTGAATTACTGAGAGGTCAAAGCTGTTTTCTTTGTGCCCAATTTGTGGCAATCCACTGCAGCCATAAAATTGACATAAATCAGACATATGCGGAGAGCATTGAAAAATGTCAACATTATGGAAAAAATGCCCAGCAGTAACTTCTGAGTTGGAAAGACAGTCATTTAAAACATCTTACACAAAATGGAATGTTCACCAAATAAGGAGACCCCCCTGCAGTTAAGGAGATTTGCTGGGTTACTGCATTAACCAAATGTTTTAAGTAGTGCCCTTATGTCATTAAACTTAAAGTGGTGTCAGTGTTCCCATCTATGCTTTAATTTCACCATTCTATAACTACTATTAAAACAAAATACTTCAGATTAGATCTAGCCTAATAAGTTGGGGGTTTTTTTGCTGTTTATTTGTTGCTGGTTTGGGTTTCTTTAAAATGGTCTTTTATGTTGCCCTAGCTACATATATTCTAGGATGGTGTAAAATAATTTATTTCAACTGAGTTTTTATTTTGCTTTTAATATTCAGAGACATTTAAGTTTTAATTTGAACATTTATAGCCATCTCCCTCTTTTCTACTGGAAAAGTGTAAATTGCCATTAGCATGCAATGCCATATGATTGTAGCCTTTTAAAATACCACGCAGTCTGATCCTTGCCAACAGCAAGCTCTTGTAATAATTTTTAAGCCTCAGAATCCAGGACAAGAGCTATCAGGCATCTCCCATCCCCTGTAATTGCTCAGCACCTTGGAGAATCAGGCCACTTTCATTGATATGTCTAAATATAGTTTTAGATACTTAACTTTAGGAACTCAGATTTTTGAAAAAATGAGGTCAAAATGATTAAAGTAAATCTCATCACCTTTGACATTCATAATTAAATGCATATTCAAATGAAAGTAGTTGCTTAAGACTGTGTGTCCTTTCTGGCAATACTCAGTTCTGAGTATTTTTTTCCTAATTTGCAATGTTTTATGGTTTTACTATCAAGACAGCTTGCTCTCAGTGTCTGAATTACAGTGGTACATTCCAGCAGGTTTGCAAGCACAGAAACACCATTCTGCCACCTTTCTGATACAAATGACAACATTAGAAGGGCTTGAAACAGCCCAGCAGGAGCTGCAGAGGCAATATTCCAGCAGGTGCACCAATTTGCTGGAACACCAGGCAAATTTCCCCCACCCTAACCACAATAGGGAATGACAGTGACTGGAAACTTCAGCCAGGAAAAGCTACAGACTGGGCAACACCTCTCTTCTTTGGGAAGCAGAGATCCCTTTTCACACTGTGCATTTTCCTCTGCAGGAGCCAAAGCAGTGCTTGTAACAAGGTGTGATAGCTCTGATGAGCTGATGGGTGGTGCCTTATCCTGCCCATGCTCCTGAGAAGTTTAAAGCTGAGCTTTCCTTTTCTTTCCTTGCATTTACCTGTAGCTCGAACTTCCGACAGCTAATGTGACATGACTGTGTTCAAACTAAGACTAAATGTGTTTTGCTCAACAACAACCTCTTACCCAATAGAAGAAATATTTTATGTACAGCTCAATAGTGGGGCAGCAAGAGAGTACTCATTCAGGTTTATGGGATCACCTACAAATCATAAGAAAAGCAGTCTATTTTTTTTTTCTTTTTTTTAATCTCACAGCAATTCTCTGCTGTTACTCCCACTCTTAGGATGGTTTTAACCAAGATCATTCTGTGTGTACATGCAATGCAAAGGGCAATATAATGCCCCCAGTCATCTGTAAAAACACAATCTCTAATATACAGCAGATAAAGGAGAAATTATATTTTCCCCCTTCACTTGCAGTTAGTCTGGATGCCTCAGTCTAATTTTCCTGACATTACATTATTTCGCAGTTACATGTTTGCACTTTAATGTTTATCTCCTAAATCTTGAGCCACACACTTCAGTCATGTCTGTGGAATATGTGATGTAATCTCACTAGATGTGTGTAATTAGAAAGATATAATCAAAAACCATAACCCAAAGGAAGACTTTTTTCTTTTCCAGATTTTAAATTCATAGGCAATGTTGAAAACTGTTTGTAATTTAATCCCTGTATGCAGCGGATCACCAAAGGATGCAGTGCATAAACTGAAAGGGATTTCTGTGTTGAGAAAAAAAAGAAAAATTATTCACATGACTGTTCCATTTTTACAACGTGCAGAGAACCCCCATATATGTTCTGCTTCTACAGAAATAGATTGTAGTTGCCCCTGTATATCTAAAGGACCTGGAGGAACATATTTACCTCTAATTACTGTTATTCAAGAACAAAATACTTAAGAGCTCACTTTCATCTCCAGTTCTACACAGCACCACAAACTAGGAGTAAAAGCTTCTTTCTCATTGTAATAACAAGATTAAAATATCATTAAAATATGCAGCAATCTCAGTAAACGATAATTGCTATAACTAATAGTCAGGAGATTAAATGAAGGGGAAAGAAGTTTGGTCTGGGTATTGGGAATGAACTCCAGGGACAGCTGGCTGGGAGCTGGGGCTAATCTGCACTCACAGCCACTGCAGCTCAGAGAGGATTTTATAAGGCTTTATTTATTTATTTACTGTTCAACGTACACAGTGCTCTTTGAAAATACACAGGGATAGAAAACACAGCCCAGGAGCTTCAAAGGAAAGCTTTATCAGTGGAATGGCTGGCACTGCTCCTCTGAAGCCAGCTTCTGAATGTCCAGCTTTATCTACAATGAGCCCACCCGCTGCACAGGCTGTGCTGGAGCGAGGACACTGCAGGATTGGTCTAACCCCCACTTCCAAGGAGGCTTGCACAAATTGCAGGCATCACACACAGGCAAAAGATGGATTTGAACAAAGTTTAGATAGACCCTATTTAAAACTCTTGTATGAAATTGCTTTAAATGAGAAATGGCCTCTTTTGTTTTAAGAGCAACTTCAGAGAATGGCTTCTTTCAAAAAAAGAAAAAAATGGTTTTACTATGAAAAAAAAAAGAACTACACTGGCTAAAACACATTTAAACACTCTTGTAGTAGAGTGACAAAGAAAAAAAAAGTGTAAATATGAACATATACACTGTTCTCAGGGCAGTCTGACAGGACACCTTGAGCTATTTCTCTGTTTCCAGAAGTGTCAGGTCAGGGACCTGTCTGGAAGCATCTAGCCAAGCTGGATCAAGGAACCAAACTCAAACAGTAGCACAGTCAGCAGACTCCTCTTCCTCACAAGAACACAGCTATCACATCTTTAGCAATTAAGCAGCATCAAAACCAAATTAACCACAAATAGTTTTCTAACAATTCATACCCACATCCTGTGCAAGGTAAACGTGTGTGAGAGAAATTCTGAAATATGCTTGATGGTCATATTCCTTATGTTAAAACTACTGAAGAAAACCAAGTGTGCTGAGCAGCTGAATTGCTTAACTTTTTGCTCTGACTGTGAATAGCATCATCCTCTTTTCTGAGTGACATGGTCACTTATTAGAAAACGTGTCATATGAGATGTTTTACAACACATTAATATCTGCTTCTCAGCTACCAGCCATCTTATTAAATTCTCAGCGTGTTCTCACTTTGGAGCCATACAGATAATATGGACAGCAACATTAACAGCAATAAAGACATTCTAGATGTAATGTAGTATCTAATTAACAGTGATCTCGGTGGGGCACGGCCAGGAGAGGACAACTGAATAAAAATCATCTGCATTATTTAAAGTTACTGAAATATACAATTAATGGCAGCAGCACCCATTTTAATTAAAACTTAGAGGTTGTGAACCAAACTGGCTGAATCTGACACAAAAGTAATGGCCTCGATCAGGTTTAAAGCAATTACTCAATCTCCAGCTATCCTTTTCTTGTCTTTCCCAATTATTTATGGTTTAATATCTATTAAAGCCCACTGCCATGGCCATCACCAGGCACCCAAATTCCATATTGTGAGAACAGAGCTCTAGAGACCTTCTGGAACTCTTACACCTTCTCCCTTCGGTGTTGGCCAACCCCTGAAATATTGGTCAGGGTTGTTTATTCCTGCAAGCTGCTTAGGACGGGCTGGGCATTGCCAGGATGAGCAAAAAGCAGAAATCCTACAGCTGGCAAGGCCTCAGGATTTTCAAGAAATAAAGTGGCCACACTGGAACCCAGTGCTAAACAAAATGAAGCCATTTGTTAACATACTCCTCTCTATTTTAATCTCCTGCTCTTCTTCAGTGCCAGAAGGGGACTTTTACTCCAAGCTGTAATACAAATGCTTTGTTTCAGGGTTTGCTATACACATCCTCAAGGGTGCTTCCCAAGTGCTCCATCACATGTTTCTTTCATCATTTTTGTAATGTACAATGGCAAAGATGAATGTTTTCTGTATCAGAATGGGGGAGCATTTCTGCAAATACACAGGAGTCTATGGTTGTAAATGCTGATCTACATTTATTAAAGCCACCCCAAGCCACTGAATTTGCACTAAAGCAAGAATTCAAGTTGTATGATCACTGATCGTCACTTTTGTTGGTACTCCATTCTAAGGAGATACTTTTTTTTCTCTTCCAGAGTAGCACTTCCCCCTCAACTTGTGAATCATTTCAGGCCTTGTTTTCTGCCTCTCACAGCATGTCAGTTCCAACATTCTGCTTTAATGAAAGACTTGGCAAGCCAGTAGAGTTTTTTCACCTGTAGTTTTTAAAATTAATTTAGTATCCTCTCAAGCAGCACATTCCCTTATAGCCCACATCAAGATAGTGCTTCAGCCATATGTGGATGAAAGCCTCTCCCCTCCCTGACACAGCCAATCCAAACATGAGCAACCACTCCCAGGAAGCCTCTGCTAATAACATCTTTCCTCAATTTCCTTTTTCAGTTTTTCTTTTTCATTCATTCTCCTCAACAGGATATTGAAAGGTTTCTGACCTCCATAAAGGTCATGGCATTAAGAGATAGCAAAATCTTCTCTCAGCCTTGATATTTCTCACATCTCAACACTTCAAACTTTGGTATAAACTCTTCAGCTAATTAAAAAGTTCTTGCAGAGACTCTGCTAAATATCCTTCCCTAAGTTTTTGCTTTTATCTCCACTCCAGAACTTTATTTATTTAATCACCAAGAAATAAGCATTGTTCACCAGTTTGCCTTTTATTTTTCCATTCCCTGAGTAATCATCCATCACACATCACTTTCACACACACACCCTTAATTCACCACTCCACTACCAGAGAGGTTAAAAATAATCAGTCTTGGCCAGACTGGTTAGTGAGACACAAAGTACCAGCTAGAAATGCTTCCTCCTCATGGCTTCTCACTCAGACATCTACTAAACCTTGTATGGGGAAGCTTTTTTTAATGGGAACTCACTAAATGGGCGTTGTCAAGATGCTATATATTTCATTTGAAGGATGTTTTCCTGCACACGCTGTGCCATGTTTTCCCTAGGCATTGAGTTGAAACCTTTTTTGAATTTAAGTGTTATTGAAATTTCGCTCTTTTTCCTTGTTTTCCACAGTTCCTACTTGATATTTACTAGGTTTTAAATTTTATAGAATCTGACAACAGCTGAATGCAATGCATTATTTACAAAACTTCTCATTTCAGTCTTCTACCTGATTCTGTTTGGAAAGTCAAACCATTCATAGGCAGAATAAAACTTTTGAAATTTCTTGATTTGTTGAATCCTTTATATGCACAAGTTATTTAAAACAGCAAGTAAGTCTGTAGACAATGAACTGGAAAAACAGTGGTGAGATCAACTGAATCAAATTTTCACTTAATAATTGGAAAAGTTTGACAGGGTCAGGCTAGTTTCTGAACAGACTATACCCTATTTAACTGAGATAAACCAGGTAAAAAGAATGAATTATTCTTTCCACAACTGCCAAAATAAGAAGAGGAATCTGACTTGTCTTTAACAAAGCCTGGTGTGTAAATAATAAATCACCACAGTTCAGCCTGCCATAAGACTTTTTTCCCCAGTGAAACTAAACTCCTGTAATTGTAAATTTCATTTTTATTTCCAAATCCGTTCAGTCAAGTCCATGAATGTACTAATCGAGGAGAAAACCTAAGAAACTGGGAGAGTTGTATTAAATACTAGTCAGTGAAAAGGTTAACTTTTACTAGTCATTTCATGTTTTTAATTATTTGCTCTGTTTTAATTTCATGCCAATACCTATCAGTTTTAATACTGTCAAACTAGGACTTTATTTAAACTTCATAAAACTTTGATGTTTTAACACCTACAAATTTCAAAAGGAAGCAGATTTGTAAGCACTTGAAGAGGCAAAGTGAAAGAGGCCAGAGCTTCAGAGAGCATCAGGACTCTGCTTCCTGACACCTGTGGCCTGAAGGACTGAAAAGCTCCTGCCAAATATTCCCAGAGCCCACTGTGACATTCCTCCTCTCTAAGTCTTTCACTCAGTATACATTAAACCAGCCCTGGGTTTGACTCACCCACACACCAAAAGCTGTGTAAAGGATGAAACGTGAGGAAGTGATCTCATTCTGAATCCAGCAGATCTTTCATTGCCTAACTGTGGATGTGGGAATTTCCCGCTGCTCCTCTAACAGGGTTTTTTTTCTGGGGCACTTTCAAGGCTGCACTACAGAACAGATTTACCAAGTTCAGCATTAACAAACCATAGCGGGGTGGTGTGCCAGGGCCCACAGATGGCTAATGAATAATTTGCTAAAGAAACACTTCACCATATACACGACAGTGCCCAAAACATTATGGAAAGTGTGATGCTTTCAGCAGTCCCAGGCTCAATCCATATCTGACATCACTACTCTGCAACTTATGTCCCTTGTTCAGCCCCTAAGCAAAGGGCAATAAGCAAATTCCCCTCTAGACTGTACATAAAACATCCCCTTCAGAAGTGATATCTAATCCCCCCACTACCTCTAAGAACACAATTTTTTCCAGAATCCAAAATGTATTGTCTTTGAAAATTGCTCATATCAAAGCCCACTGCTAGCAAATTAAACTACCAGCATCACTTAAATAAAACAAAAGCTCAGAACATCAATTTTCCACCTCATAATCTTTTGGGACCTTTCTAATGACAAACTGCTACAATGAAAATGTAAAATATTCAGTCTTCTTCCAGCTCTGTATGGTACAGCACTCCTAAAAGGAAATTAAAGCAGTCTTTTTCTTCTCTACTTGTCTTTTTTTAAACAAGAAAAGAAGTATGAACTGAAGATTACATCTGAGTTTGAATTGATTTTTTTTTGACATGTGTTGGGAAAATACTACATTCCCTGTTGAAGTGGCCTGTTTGACATCAGTTTTGCCAATTACAAGCTTAATACCACCCTTGCTCTATTCCATACAGCCAAAATACTTTTGTAACCCTTCTTGTGTCCAACAGTAGCTTAACAGCAGCTTTCCAGGGAACTTGAAGATGAACAAAAAAGAAAACAGGAGAAAGGTAAAGAGAATCTGCAGAAATAGCAAGCAACATGTAATCATTTTGTGTTTTACTAGACACCTGCCTCTTATTATCCAAGTGCAGCCTTCCCTACACCTAAAAGCAGCAACACTTAAAGTCAGACAAAAAAAACACCATGTTTTACATTTGCTCATTCTTCCTTGCAAGATGAATACAATAGTCTGTATTGTACTAAAAAATGGCATTATGCACTGCTTTTTTAGCAAAATGAAATCATGGTAAATGAATAAGAATTCTATCCTGAATTCCATCCTGACATGCTGAGAATATAAATTATGTTTTATAAAACCTTCGTACATAACTAATCTAGACGGGTGCTGCTCGCACGAGCTATTAGCCAACACTTTAAAAGCTGCAGTCTAGTTTAGTGGAGATAATTTTAATTGACTCAAGGGTGTATCTCAATGGTCATGAAATTGTTAGGAAAATGTATTGCAGGGAAAGAGCATTCCCTCAGCTGTGGGGAGCACAGTCAATGCAATCTAATAATGCTCTGGGTTTCCAACTGCTAGATGCATTTTGAGATTGGAGGTGATTGCATTGAGGCTGTAGATGGGCCACGTAAATGGAAGCTTTTATTGCTGGTTAGCATAATTACTGTGACTGTCTGCACTGTGTTTGCATCTGCTGGAGCTTGGTTAAGATTTTTGGAGAGTCACATAATGGGAGAATAGTTGTTTTCACAATGAGCTGCTTGCCAGGTTATTTGCATGAAATGCTTTCTTGGGGTTTGCCGCTTGTCTTCTGAAGAGGATAAAACATATGAAATGGGCAGGGCCCTAAAACCACTCCCTGAAGAGCCTACTAATCATTGATAAACAAATAGCTCAAACCAGTTATAATGAGGCATCCCCCCCAGACTCATAAACATTGACTGAAAACAGAATTAAACAAGAAAAAGGATATTATAAAAAATAAATCTGCTCCTTTCTACTGTATCTTGGGAGTATTTAGCAACTTGAAACAGACCTTAATTCAAAAACCCCAAACTGGAGACAGTATTTGTAAATCAACCATCATTTTTCTCTTCCTCTCCATTTTTGGAATAGTTGTTCTGTTATTGATTTCTACTGTTTTTCTTATTTGAAACCTCTCTTACTCCTGCACTTCTTTCTCTCTTTTTCTCTTGTTAATTTTTTGCACAGTAAACAGTTTCTTGATTTGAAATAAACTCCATATCTGATTTTCTTATTGAATTTTAAGCAGGGGAGTTATGTTGCTCAGTTAGGCAAAGCTCTGCTCCTTTCTTGCCATTGCCCATAGTATAGCCATGGATTCACTGGGAGCCACCACAACCCATCATGCAAGGACTTGGGTGTTATGTTGAGATATTTCCCTCCAACAGAATTCAAACCCAAAGTTTCAGCCCTAATCTTCAAGGACTACCTCAGGGATGGCCTCAGCCACCTCTGCTCAGCGGGGTCACCCCATGGCTGAGATCCACAGCCATGGGAAATGGTGCCCTGGGCAGCTGCAGCTGGGACACTCAACATCTGCAAGGGATTGTGAGGCTGGGCTGTGGTTCTCACCACTGGAAGAACAAAGACTGGGACTCCCTCTTCTGCTTTGGCTTTTCCCACATGGCTCTTGAAATAAATCGATAAGGGGGAGGAGAAAGAAGGAATTAGAAATAGCAATTGCTTTAACTGAGGATTTTTCGTATGCTTTGAACTCTGATCAGTAATACCAGGAGACTGTCTCAGCTGAGAGCCTCCCAGTGTTGTGCATATTGCATTTCCCTTTAAGGGACAGGCATCTAAGAATTCCTTGTGCCTTTGATTTTGCCCAATACCCAGAGAGCACAAGGAACCAGCAGAGGCCTCCGACAGGTTGTTGGCCCTGGTCTGTGTGCCTGCAAAACAGATCAGACCTTATCAAGGCTGAGCCAGACACCATCACAGCCCTGGAAGAGCCCTGGGGCCCTGAAACCCCAGCCTCACTTGTTGAGCCAAATCGGATCTTTCAGCTCCGAGTCCTGCCAGTGCTGGAAAATGAGTGTGCTAAGCTAAAGCTACTTATCTAGCTCATTTGCAACCAAATTTTTAAGATTAACCAGTCTACCACTGCTATAGCTAAACATTTAATTGGTCTTGAAACAACAAGGGTAACATAAATCAAGATGCAACAATTCCTTGTTAGCCCTAGGAGACACAGCACCTCCTTTTACAGAAGCAAGTTAGGAGATGTGGAAGCCTTTGATTATATTAGCACGGATAATTTCAAGGGAAACAAATATTTTCCACTCCCTGTAAGGCTGGGACACTTGCAGAGCAGGTGCAGTAAGCTGATGTGTGCTGCAGTTACCTTTGGCACCACAGGTTCAGCTATGCAGATCCCCTTTTCCAGTCTGTGGGTCAATGTATTAAAATGATTATTTTTTTGTTGCTTGGTTTGAGTGCACACAGTTGCAGTTCATTAAAATAGATCCAGCATATTTCATGTGTTTTCATATAAATTTAAATACAAGTAAAAGTGGGAGGGAAGTTTTCCCATTTGTTTTTTAACTTCTCTGTCCTGCCCAGTGATGGAGGTTAATATCAGGCAGGATGCTGTGTCCCAGCTACAATGGCAGTGGTACCCAGCAGGAATTAGGTCTGCTTGGGTTAACACATGACATTTGTTTGGGAGGTCTTTTGCTTAGTAAAACCAGTACAATAGTCTCAGTATTAGAGGTGCTTATGTTTATTACACAAAAAAGCCAAAAAAAACCCCTACTGCTTGTGTTTTTTCAAAGCTGTCTCAACAAAAACCAAAATCCTAAAATTCTTTTCACTTTACAGTACCTAAATGGATAATTTTCATTGAAAAATCTAGCATAGTACTCTTAGTGTCATTCTAGTCAGTCCAAAATGGCTTAAAGCACACTGTAGGCCTACACATTAGGATTTAGTCTGCAATCAGCTTGTGCTAATTGCAGTCCAAATCCTGTATATTGTGTCTCAAAATATATAGTTACCAATGTAACAAGTACCAAGCAAAGCTTTTGTCTAAGAGGAAGTAGTAAACACCAGTCTAACCTTCACACTGTAAATGCTTTCTGAAAAACTGAAAGCTAAAGTGAATATCTCTTGGGCACTGATTGCTCTGCTTTCCACAGAGCTAGAAACACACTTTGCAGACAATATACTTTTCAAGAATGTTTGGTGCATTAACCACAGAATTACATATAAATAGTTCTGACTAAAGCTTGCTTTTAAGTACCAGTACAAAGTGTGCCAGGAGGAGACAAAACGTACTTAAAGACCTATTCAAATTTTATTTGAAGAATAAAAATGAGCCTCAGTTAAGACTTTTTTCATTGCTACATCAATGCCAAATCCTTATTTGCAATATATAGAGCTAAAGTGAATAAAGGGATCTATCAGTTCCAATCCTGATCCTTAGATACTCTATTATTATTAAGTACAATCCTTTTAAATGAATGCAAAATTACTGTGACTCAAGGTAATAAGTTCCAACCCTGTAACTTGACAAATCTATCATCATTATTACCTTGCATTTTTTCCTCTCCCGTTGCAATTGCACAATATTGGCTGTCTTAAATTAATTGTTATTTTAATGAAGTAAAACCAATTTAATGAATTCAAATATGAAAAGGTCTAAATTGATTTTACATTTTTCCTTATCAACCTAGACTGCAATCCCTGTCATAAAGTACACAGCCTCTTCAAAAATAATTGTTCAGGACCAAATTTAAAAGCTTCAGTGAGAGCTTGATTTGAGCTTCTATGTAGCCCCCAATTAAAAGAAATACACTATAAAAACAAGGTAGTTTCAATACAATGATGACAGCACTGAATTTAATATATTTAGTTTAAACCATACAAAAATATGTTAAAAGTTACAGATCAAAGAACAAATGTTTGATTTTACACAAGAAGTTCTTTCCAGATTTTCTAAACAAGAGGCCATATCCTGCTGTAATGAGCTTTGTGATCATAGATTAACAATTGCTTCATCTAGAAGGTAATCACCTTTATGACAGCAAAGTGGAAATCATTATCTTGGTTTTTGAAAGCATGTAAATAAGTGCCTGAGACTGCCTCTTTCCAGGTTTACTTTGTCTGCCTATTCACACATCACTAATATTATATATACAGACATTAATGTACAAGGAAGCTTAAAAAGCTGAGTGTAACCACTCACCCAACAACTGGCCCAAAGTTCAAATAGAGGTCACTTGGTGCTAAATACCACTTTTTCTAGTGTCTCCTCTTCCAAAAAGTAAAGCTTTGCATAGGAAAAAGAATATTTTATGAAAAGTAAAACAATTGATTTTAGAAGGATCAATATTTCATTTAAGTAGGATGCACATTATGCATCACTGCATAATGCCTTAATGGCTGGAAATGAATCACATCCAGAAAATCTAAAACAGGATCCTGTAATAAATATTAGCTTGCCTGTCAGGCAATCAACCAGAACATCTCTGATGAATCTCTCAGTCATATGCTTGAGTCAAAGCCCTGTCACTCCAAGGGATAAACAGCAGAGGCTGAAGCTTTTGAGATCTCAAAAGGGAATAGGATTTTTACACCATATCTCCAAATTTTACATGAAGAGTCCCAAACAGAGTCTTGGCTCAGACTGTCTGCAGGACCATGTGCAGAGGCTGAGAGCCAGGAGTACTGAGCACTCAAAATCAGGGACCCCCAGCACTGACCTGGGCAGGGGCAGCCCCCAGCACAGCCTGCCTCTGCTCCAGGGGAGAACACACAGCTGCTGCTCTGCCCTTGCACTCTCAGCACTTACAGAGACAGCCAAGGAACAGGGCTGCACTCTCAATGTATGTTTTTTCATAGTATGTAATACTTGCACCTATGCAGGCTATCATGCCTTCTTTAAAATTAAAGAAATAATTTCTCTCACACTTTAAATCTCTCTTTAGTTGAGCTGCACTACAAGTTTCAAGGTAAATTTTTTAGCTAGGTACTACATCTACAAGTACCTCTAAGTGACTGGCTGGTAGTTAAACACACCTTCTGAAAGGGCTTCCTGGGATATGATTATTGGATTTAAATATTTAAATCATCACCTGAAAGCAACATCTCCATTCTCTTCCTGAGCACTTCCAGTCTAGATAACTTGTGAGAATATTTTTCTATTCCCATGCTGTATTCCATGTTTGCCAACAGCAAATTGATTGGAGGTCAGAAATAAAAGCCAAGTCACCACAGTTAGGAAGGACAGCTGATTTCTCATCTACCTACATGGTTATTTTGGGCATCCCACAGTGCTAATTTGGAAAGACAGAAAAAGAATATAAGTGGAAAAATAATAAAAAGGAAGAGCATTTTCAAGCAAATTTCGTTTTTTCAAATGCACTCAGAATTATAGGTCAATATGAACGTTATTAGCATTAAATTCTAACACTACTAATTGAATCATTAGCACTTTTAATAGCTTTGGTTTTTTGGTGTGCTAACAAACAACTGGACTTTTCTCACATTATATAATTTTTCTATTCCTTTATCTCACAGTCTAGCACAGCTTGTAGTCTTCTTCAAAAACTCTCAGTGCCAGAAGTATGCCATGCACTCTTTAATTTTAGGTTTTAAGTAAAGATTTACCATTCCTCTTTAGCTTAAATCATGGAGCATTAACATCTTCCAGAGATCAGAGGAACCACTAAACAGCATTGTTCTGACATATTTATGATACACTGCACTGGATCACATCACTTTTTGCTTTGGAATGAAATAGAGTTTTGTCTTCTGGCTGATACTCTTTCAGCTGTATCAGTCAAAGAATTTTATGTGGTGATGCACTCTGTGATTCAGCTCATGTTGCAATTGGTTATCTGTAGATGCTGGCTGGAGAGGATCATTTTTCTTTCATTTTGCATAAATTGGCTGCCCAAAATATTCAGAAAGCTTAATATATTTTTGTTGATGACAATGAGCTTTTATATCCACACAAACTCTAGCAAGTGGCAGTTGAGGTAATATAACAAAGTATGCAATGACAGAAGGGAATTGATTTTTTTAAATCATTCTACACTAGTTGCATAACCAGCATTTATCACACAAAGAAGTCATCCATTGACCTATTCAGACTTATTCTTATCAAACGTACATTACTCTGTTTGGCCTTTGGGGATGTTACCAAGGCACTTGGCAAGAACAGCCCAAAAAACAAAACTCCCATCCCTTCTAATACTGTAGTTCAAGATGGATACTAGACTATAAATCAGATAAACATTAAAAAAACACCCAAACAATAATAACTAAAAATTTATTATTTTTTTCTTTTAGGTGTTTTGTTTTCATAATAAATTTAGCTAGGAATTCAACCAATTAAAAAAAAAAATCACAGAATCATTTAGGTTGGACAAGACCTTTAAGATAAAGTCCAACCACTAATGCAGAACTGCCAAATTCACCACTACACCCTGTCCCTAAGTGCCTGCAGGGATGGTCACTCCACGTCCCTGGGCATGCTGCTCCAATGCTTGACAACCCTTTTGGTGAAAAAACGTTTCTTAATATCCAATTTGATTTTAAGGTTTCAGAAAAGGAGTGGGGATGTCTCTTCAAAATACCCCTGGTCACATGGCAGAAATTCTTCTAGGAATGTGGTGTAGTCTGGCTGTTCCAAACCTGCAGCCTCGTGGTGTGTATTTTTGCATTTTCACTGGTGTGCTGGACAGGCCAGTGGGGACAGTAATCCACAGCTCGTTTTTCACTGAGCAAGCTGCAGCACAATATCAGAACCAGACAGACCTTTTTTTTTTTTCCTGAACCACACCACATTATGATATGGGAACTGTGCTCTTGTTAGGAAAGCATTCGCTGCATGACCTCAAGCGCAGCATTCCTGTCAACTTAAGCTGGGACAATCAAAGGAGGAAAATTCAAACCAAGCAATTCAGCTAGATGATGCAATAGGGAACATTTTAGTATGTTATAAAAAAAAAATATAATTAAACACAAAAATCCTAGAAGCCTCTTCTACATGAACCAGACTGTGACTTAATCACATGAGCCTTTAGAAAAACCTCAAGACATAATGGAATTTTTGCAAGAGCTTTCAGAGTTGACAAGTCTGCTAAAGACACATTCAGCCTCATCCCTTTACTGAAGATGTTTTTATTTCCTATATTCTTTTGGTACGAAATAAGCACAGACTGGAAGTATAGAGCTGCTTTTTTAGCCAAACATGACATATTCTAATATTGTACAACTTTAAACTCAAACTCAACACTGACTCATTGCAAAGTGGTGAAATTAGAAAACTGTCTTGGGCAACTCTGCAATAACTCACCACCACAGGAGAATTTTACTGAAGCCATTGGCTAAAGATTCATTGCTGCCTTTTCCTGAAAACAGTCCTTCAGTTACTGCATATTTTTTTTAAACTTTGCACTGCATAAAAAGGATGACCTGTGCATGGCCCAGATATTGATTTTGCACTCTGAAGCAAAAGCCTCACAAACTTATTCATGGAATGATTCACAGCTTATTATACAATGTGTTTCACTAGCAGTTCTCCTCCCACTACTGATTTCCTAAAGCTCATGAGGTAACCACAGCAATTACTTACATAGAAAAGCAATATGCTACATTATAGAAGTAACACAATATGTTTCAGCAACTTATACACAGAGGAGGAGTCAACACCATGCAAGCAGTCAGGTCTCCGTTGGCCACCAACAATTCACATTACTGGTTTGTGGGTTGGATTTTTTTTAAATAGAAAAAGGGAATTAATCCCACCAAGATTTCAATTAAAGTGTGGGTATTTTCCACAGGCAATGCTCCCCTCCTCTCACAGACTAGTACAAAACAGTGTTACTGAGAAAATCCCTACAATTTTGCAAGTTAATCTTAACCAAGATGCTAATGGCCCGTTTGCTGAAAATGTGATGTCACATTTTCCCAAAAAGAAACCTACTGGAATCTCAAGTGAAACAAAACAAAATAAAACAAAACGAGGCTATTCCAGCCCTTTATAAGGCCAAGCTAATAAAGCAAGCATGGCCAGAGAGGAGAAGAAAGAAAATTGAGGGTGATGCTTTAACACAGTTCTGTATTTCTTCCTCAAGGAAAATACTTGGAAGCTGTGAGAGGTCTGAGTTTTCCATTACCCATGGCAGCTCCACTGGGCACTTCTGGTGGGCTCTGGCCAGCACCACTGGGGTAATGCTATAAGGCAAGTGGTACAGCACAAGCAAAGACAACAGGAGTGGCTACTGGGTTAATCAGCATCCTTTGCCTTCTGTTAATGAGACAATAAGCCCTTAATGCAAACAGATTTTCCTCTTGACTAGAGGTCTAGAAAAAAAATTTTTCTCCAACATTTTTAAAGTCAAATTTTCACCATGGACCAGGATATAATTTCAGGAATAAAGAAAAAAAATTACTGAGGTCACAAAAGATAATGAGTTCTCCCAGCAGACTTTCAAAAACACTCTGTGCTACATATAAAATTTGGGAGAGATTATTTTGAAGTCCTCAAGCCTAAGTTAGCTCCAAGGGCACATCAGCTCTATACAAGGCAGAAGATAGAGCATGGGAAAAAGCCAGGTAAACAGTGGAATTCTATCCTGCTCCCACGTAAATTCTGTAGAGTAAGTTCCCTAAGACAGCCCCACAATTTTCCTGGGTTTTATTTATACTCATAGCTAAGGATGTTCTGGAATCAACAAGGAAACAAAGACACAGTGTCAACAGCTTCAGGTCATCTTGCCACTAAGAGCCTTTCAACATCAGAAGATGATTTTGGTGTCTGAGTTATTTTCATCACTACTGCCAATCAACAGAAGGAGAAAGGCAAACTCATCTGATTGATTTTCATTGCCCACAGCTAAAATGTCTGTCTTAACAGAAGTAGCAAACTTATCATCACACAACACTCTATTTTCTTTTTAGAACTGTGTACACAGTGAAATACTAGAGACATACGCCAGTCTCAGATGGCAATTTTACAGAGGAAGAGATAATATACATCATATTTTACCTTTGCATACCCTCCATAGCTGTCAAAACTAGAAAATATGTTAACTCTTTCATTCTTTTATTCATCTGTAATGTTTACTAATTCTTATTGCCAAGATCCTAAATGAAAGGTTTGGGTCCAAATAATGAATTTCACACCAGGTTTTAGTCTATTGAAAGAGAGACAAAATAAAATTTCATTCTGGACCTTCATCAGCATAATTTCTAGTAGGGAAGCCTTCAGACTTTCACTTTTGTAAGGAGTTACTTCTGCAAGTGTGAAGGAAAAGTGACTGGATTTCAAGCAGCAAGCTCCTGTCATTGAATGTCAGTGAGCTGTGTCCAAAGATGCACACTCAAATGAAAACTTGGCCTTACAAACACTATCCTTCCCAATGCTCCAGGGAATCCACTGATCATTTGGGCTGGAGATGAAATTTCTTTTCTCTTTCAACCCAGAGCTCTGTAAAGAACAGATGTTCTTGATGAAGTATCCATAATGATGCCAAGATGTTTGGAATTTTTTTTTTTCCTGAGCAGTTAATTTCACATCCAGCAACGTGTGCAAGTAATTTAAAGTTGTTCCTTCTGATGCAAGACACCTCACCCTTGCCTGTGCTGACTTTCATGTGCTGTCAGACTGCCTGAGCTACAGCCAGTGACACCAACAGGGCTGGACACGTGGAGCTGTGCAGCAGCTCACAGCCAGAGCCTGCACTGGCATCCACAGGTGCTAAAGCAGAAAACTCCATTCTCATGACCATTCCTTCCACATTAGATGCAGCCTCAGCCCTGTTACTGGGTTTGATTAGGTTCTTCTTGAACTCTTCTCTATGGTACATGAACACCAATCAAGCTAAATGTGTGTCACCCATTTATTTTCCAATCCTTGAAGTGATTAGGAAGCATAGTAACAGTTCTGTCTTGATATGGAAAAACAAACAAAGCCATTCCATGGCTGAAAAGCAGATTCACTCCTGTTCTGATCTGAAACCCTGTCCACAGAAGGGAAAACAAAAGGAACAATGCAATTATGTTCACACATTGAGCAATAATGTAACTCCAAAAATCGAGTGTTCTGGTTTGATTTATCTAGTAACTTTAACCATAAAGGGATAAAACACAGGCCTACTCATGCCAGCAGCTTATCTGGTTAGGTTTCAACAATACAGTTCAAACATTGGGACCCCAGCTACCAGACCTGCTCCTGTGCTGATAGCTGAGCCAAATTGGACACTATTCTCAGCCTCTTTGTGCTACACTGCAGAAATGTGACTCCTGTGTAACCTTGTCCTCCTACAGGCAGTACACAGGGGAGCTAAGGAATTCATCAGACTTTTCCTGCTCTATCACCATTTCAGAAAACAATGGCAGCACTGGACAAGGTTGGCCAGCAGCGTGCACTCTTTCTGCTTTCATGCTCACTATGGATAAATTAAACTTGGAGAACATTTGAAACATTTGTCCAACATGTACTGCTATCAACACAAAGCCTTTTCTTACAGTCAAAGGCAAGAGTATGCAAATCCAGGCAAGAACACAGCCAGGACACAATGTGTTTTGAATATCCTGACTGGCATCTAGTCCCTTGGGAACTGCTGCCAGCAGGAACAGATGAGCTACTCTGTGCTGAGAAGGTTTAATAAACATGGCAGTTTTCAGCAGCTCCCTGACACCTCCACCATCTGCTACAGTAAGATATTATTGTGAAACAAGAGTCATGCGAGTCTGAATGCACTTGGAGTACAGTGAAACGAAACTCAGGTTAACCAAAATGGGGTGTAACAGCACAGCTACACGCTGGGAAATATCCTTCAGTGGGTGTCCCTCCCTCTCTGAGGGCTGTGGGCATCCCTTTTAAGGGCAAACCTCTGCTTCATGAAGAGACTTATTCTTTAAAAACGCAGAATTTTCATTCTTGATAATTTCAAGGTTCATTAATCGCTGCAGCACATGCAAGGAAATTGCAAAGTATAGATAATGGAGGATCAAAATACAGGATCCATGCCTTAATGGACCCAGTGGAGCTGAGGTGGCTTGTCACAACATCCTGTAAGTCTATTTTAAATTTTCACAATGTACCTGAAGAGGAAATACACTTCAGACCAACAGCATTACAAAACCATGTCAAGTAATTGCTGTGGGCACTAACATCATGTTCTGGCTTATCAGAAATCAATGTGAAACAATCTAAATCTGGGTGGCAGATGCTAACTGCCTCCAGAAATGTGTAACTCCCTCAGTATTATGACAAAAAAAGGACCACAGCAGAAGTCCAGCTTCCTGATGGCAGCAACTGGGGAAGTGGTTCCACAACAGCCAGTTCCCAACAAGCTTAGCTTTCTGCAAAGCATCTAAAAAATGAAAGAACTTCTCAAAAAAAAATTTTAAAAAGCAACAAACCAAACCAAAGAACAAAAAGCCCCATCACACAACAGAAAACACAAACTAGACACAGACTTTGCCAAAAAAAAAGCAACATTCTTTCCAATAAATCCCTTGACTATATTCAGGCCTTCCTGCAGCAAGGGAAGGAGCTCTGTCAAAAAATTAATCCCAACATCAGTTGAGCAGCAGCCAAGGTAGTTATCTGGTCCATATTTTACCTCATGTTTAGGTTGCCTAACACACCTAATCAAATCCATAGGTTTGGTCCCTTCCCAACCTCCACACTGCCTCTCCTTGTTTCAGATGCAAGACAATGTACAAAATGCGTTTCAGATGAAATGATTCAACATGGAAAACATACAGTTCATCCAGAAGGGAAGATTTTCTAAATTAAAAAGTTCCAAACCTTTGTGTATTGGTAACTCTTTGCTGTATGTTATTTTTGCTTCCTGGACATAAGAGATAAGAAATGAACTTTTGATTTCATGGTAGGAAAGTTTCCTATCAATACTACTTAAACTTACCATTGCCAAGGAAGAAAGAACCTCAGCACACATCAGCTTGACAGGAAATATGAAAAAGCAATGTAACATTTTGATGATTTGGTGGGTTCTCAAAATTTGGAAAATAGCAAGTGCTACTGTATACAGAAAGTCCATCTGGTCTTTAAATATCAGTCAGATTCTTTCCTAAAATTAAAAGGAATTGAAGCAGGAAATATTGTGTACTTTATCTCACAATGGAAGCTGATTTTAATAGCAGATTCTGTATTACAGGTCTATTGTAACTATGAGTTCAAACCCTGCATTTCAGAGAGTTAAGCTAATGCGTTAATTTGCAGAAACAGTACAGGAGCAAACCAGAAGCCTGGCAGCCCACTATTCTGAACATCTCACTGATTTAGCATGGGTTTTAAATTGTCACCTTCACTTTGCCTCAGAAAGCTTCAACCAATTACACATTGGAAACTGAAATCCATGACTGTCCTGTGCTTCTGGGTACAGAGGGGTTGTGGGACAAAGGGAAGTTCTGGTTTGTGCTCTGGCTGTGAAATCCAGAAGAGCTTGAGGCTTTTATACCCTGGTTTTCATAATAGCAGTTGAGATACTTTCAGATAGTAACACAAAAATTTAACAGCACAGAAATAGTGTGAATAAATGTTAGAGGATAACAGTGACAGGGTGCATTTGGTTTACCTTGCACAGGATGAGATCTTTCACTTGCCTTAAAATGCTTAGTTCAGAACAAAACTGGTAGCAGAGCCTCATCCTTTCTTCCCATCTATACAAACTGACAAGTCAGAAGTTCAAACAATGCTTTTCTCCAGCAGAAATAGTATAGATGCAGAAAATCATTACCTCCCACCAAAAAAGCAAAAGTAGGCAGTAATGTCCAGATCTCCCAAGGTAAGCTATATTTTAAAAGGCTATTCCCTATAGCAGCCATACAAATCCATACATCCATATATGCAGTTCCCTGGAGGAGTTCTCTTGCTTGAAGCTCAGGCAGTGGCTAATTTGTATAGCAGTGGTGATTTGGCTTGTGACAAAACCCACAAAAGCAACACCTTCACACAGGACCTTCCTAACGCTTCACCATGATGCTCTCCCCACCATGATTTCTTTCCACTTCCTCTACTTGTTCTTTATTTCTGAGTCATTCCAAGGTCAATACAACTGAACACCCATTCTCCATGTAACTCTGGGATTTACAGAATCCCATGCACAGATGATGTTTTACCACAGTGCTGTAGTATTTCACATTAATAACAATATTCCAACCTTCTCTCTCTCACTCTCTTACCTGATGGCATGCTTGTTGGATTACACTAAACTGTTATTGCGCTAAAAAGCAAAGAAATAAACTGTATTAAAGCATTCCCCAAATAGACCTCTGCAGTACCAGTGAGGCAGATACACTATGAGGCCACACATAGCTCAGATATTTCCTGTGATTCTGTTTGACCAGAAGGCATCCATTGCCTGGTTATAGAGCTCTGCAGTTGCCCCCAGTGGAAATATCTTGGCACTCCTCTAAAGTCATGAAATGCAGATGTAGCAGTTTGCACTGAGCTGATGCTTTGGAGATGTGCCATCACACAAACTCAACACATTATTAATCTGGTCACAATTTCCATTTAGACTCAATGACACTTGAAATGATATGCCTTTACATTTAAATTATAGATAGGTTTGGAAATATTTTAATCAGTAATCAATTCCCTACCCCACCTAAAAACAGATGGTAAAATGCTTCAGTTAATAGCAGGAGCATATGAAGGGGAAAAGGCTTAGAAATAATACTACTAAGCAACACAAAGAATGTTGGATAAATGGGCCAGACCCTGAGCTCACCACAGTTAGGAAAAAATACTGTCTGCACTTTGATTAAGTCAGTGTTGGGGCACTCTGACACATGCTGGTATTTGCTTATTTTTAGCATATGCTGCATAATTCCAGCAGATGTTTTCCCATGAAGTATCAAAAAAAAAAAAAATCTACTTGTCAATTTCTTATTTTGATAAACACTTTTTTGTATCAAAAATGAAAAATATTATTGGATTACCAGTAGAAATATACTCAATATAAAATCCTCACAAGGGCAGGTTTAAAAAAGCAGCAATGGAATTACTGATACGGGGTTTTTACAAATAGAGTATAGCATGTTATTATATAAAAATCATATAAGCAAGGGTTGTAAAGAATCAAACAACATCTAGTTATCTGATTAGAACCTCCTGTTCCAGCTCCACTGTAACTGTAGGGAATAACAATTAACATCTACCAGCCAGCTCAGCATTCATGTCAAACTAGCCTTTGAAGGCAAACTGTTCATTCCTACTGGTGCAGGAAATTAAAGATCAGCTTGTAATTAAACAAAGCTAATGCTTCTAGGTGCATTCAAAATTTGGCCAGATTTGAGTAGGCTTGTGTAGGAAGAAATACATCCTGAACTCTCAAAAGAAAACCCTATGACTAGCATAAGAAAAGTTAGCTTTGCAAAAGAAAATATTTGGAAGATGACAGTTTTAAGTATTTTATGTTTTCCATCCCTCATTCTTCAACACGACTGCATTAGTGTAAGTGGAAGAGTACCTCAACATAAGTTGTGGAGAAATACATCCCAAAAGATAGAAGTCAGTAAAGTTATGAACCAAAGTGAGTATCTTACAGGAAAACAAGTGGTCAAGAACCCTGGCATCATCATCAAGCCACTTGTACAGAGGTAACAAGCCAAAAATCATCCACAGCCTGACCTCTGGCTGTAGCTTCATTCATCTTTCCTTAGTGAGAGCATGACACTCAGCAGACACACAGATACTTAATTTGAGAGTACATTTCCTTCTTAGCCTGACAGATCTTTCCTACATCCTCCTTTGCCACAGAGTAGCCAAAATCATTACACAGCCCAATAGGTTGCCTTGTTGCAGCTTTTTTCTTTGCTGAAGGGAAGGAGCAGTTCTAGCAGGAAGGTTAACACATGCCACCACTGTACAAAAGGAAGATTCATCACAGAACACCAATTGTCTTTTAGGACAGGTTAACTTTCTGTCAGCCAGCTAAAGAAAACTCAGTTTCAAGACACTTCTTGTCCAAACTGGTGGGTTTTGTAGAATCTTTCCAGTCAAGCCCTCAAACTAGTATTTCTCTTGCAGTCCTGTCGTGTAATATATCCATAGGCAGAAGAACCCTATTTTAATCTGTTTAATGTTTTGCAGGATCAAGACTTTTCTTTAGCCACTGCACAAACCCAAGAGGATTACAGCTCACCTTGCAAAGAAGCTGGGTTCTAGTATTTGCTTGTTTGCAATATACATGCAAAAGTTATGATGTAAATAGCATTTAATGCAGTCTGGGTTGATGCTGCTGTAGTTTCTGCAGCATTCTTTGCATCTGTCAGGAAAATATTTCAAGGTACAGACAGACATCATAGGTACTACTGTCTCAAATTCAGCTGTTTTACTGTTCTCTGCTAACAACCTTTTCAAGGCATGCTGTTTTATGTGATTGAAATAAACCCAATAACGGGATTTAAAAAAAAAGCACCTAAAAAGTGAAATAAAACATGGAGTAATTATACACTTAATCATGGTTTACCACCGGATACTTGGAGCAGAGAGTCAGAAGACAAAAGGCAAGGGAGTTTTACCACTGTTTTCCACATGAGCACCTCAGGCACACAGTTCCACTTTAGTGCTGAAAATCCAACCAGATAACACAGCAATGAAAAAGGAAAAGGTAAATTGTCTTTTCTGTCCCAAAATTCTTGGCCTCAGCTTGCCAATTTTAACTTATTTATTACACTGTCATTGTGTGCAGCTTTTTTTCTCCTTCTTAAAACAATGGGTCCCTGGTAGAAAAAAAAATTAAGAATTGACATCTGAGATCCTGTTAAGAATGCACATTTCAGCAGGACCAGGACCAACAAAATGCATTAGGGGTTAAGATCAGGAAACAGGCTGCACTTTATAATAGTATTTTTCGTTTGCATGAATTTCTAAAAGAAAACTCAAAGCATTTAGCATATGCTGCAAAATTTTTTAGAATACAAAATATTATTCAGACAAAGGAGGTATAATCCATTCCATCTATAGATAAAATGGTTGTGAACAGGGTTTTAAAAAATGAAACAAAAATTACGTATTTGACTATCACAGATTTCTTTTCTGACCCAAGTCCTTGGTTACTGGTAGGAAAATGTTCTTCCATATCATGTCAACATCAGTATTTCTTATATGTATATCATACATTCTTTATGATATATCAGTATGTCCTGCTATGCAGGAACACAACTCAGTCTGCACACAAGATGGAATAAAAACAAGCAAATATCTGTACCCTCTTCTTACAATTGATAAATGCTATGCACAGAGCTCTCAGTGCAGCTGCTTGGGATGGAAGCAGTGAAGATATACATGATTCACAACTGCAACAACCAATGCCTTTCAGCATCTTTTCTACTTACTTTTATTACTACCCTTTGTATTCTATGCTTTCCAAAATCCTGGGACTGCTGCTTACAGACGCTGGATCAAGTGTAACACTGTGCAATCATCACTTCAATATTAAATAAAACAATAGCCTGTATATTTTATACCTAAAGATCATTATGCTCACACTGACCTAATCAAGATTATGACCCAAGGAAAGCACGTGCCATCAGTGAAGTTCAAAAGCAACTAGATTTATTTCATTAAGAAGTTGTCCATGGTTCTTGGACTTCATCTGAAGAAATCTAAGTCAAAGAGACTTAAAACCTATATACAGTTCTCAAGAAATAAAAAATTGCACCAAGAACTTATTTTCTTCATTACATGTAAAGACAACCAATTTTGTTACTTGGAAGAGTTTCTCCAGAAATAAATCTATGCAGAGAACATTGGACTCTGTGGCTCTTGTAGAACTTGGACAGCATGTACCATCCAGTGATTTCTATCATAAGATTCCAATTCACAGATAAGTTCTGCCTCCACATTCTCTACTCTGTTTCCTAAGCAGCCTGCAGCATCCTTGTTTAATGTGCTTTCACAGCCACTGGATGAGAGCTGTGTTGCAAACAGAGCACCAACACTGACCTTAGCTCTGTCAGAGTTTGTAGGGATTTGCAGGATGGTCACTGAAGGAAGCAATAGAACCCAGCACAGTTTTAGGGATCTCACAAGGGCATTTTCACAGGACACTCTCACAGGACATTGCCACAAGGGTGGCACAAAGAACCAAGGCCAGTAGCTTTGAAGCTGTGTAAAGAACAATTTCTCAGGATCAGGGTCAGTTCTCTGTCAGTTGCTGTACTAAGAACCTACAAATTACCTCTTCCCAGTGCTTTAATTTCCCAGATGCCTTCAACAGATTTGGGGTTTCAGCTGAGGTTCATTAGGCACATTAAGAACTGCTCTACCTTACAAAGCACAACAAGACTGAAATTAAACATTGTTATGGCATTGTGTGGTCTAGTTCCAGAAGTTGCTCTCCCTACTTGGTGTCAAAATGAGCCTGGTTGGTCTCTCCACCACCTTCAAAATTTTCATCCTGCAAAACTGCTCCAGATGAATCCATGCACTACAATGGGATCCCCCATTTACTCCCAGGGGACTTCACTGAACTTCATAGATCTAAGAAAGCAAATGCATCCAAGCATGAACCTTCTGTGGAGATTTATAAATCATCCCCAGATTACTTAAGTCAACCATGCTGTGATTTACTTCTTTGAGCACTGAAATATATTTCTAAAAGTAAAGCAAGTTCTATCATTACTCCATTGAAGTGGCAAAATATAAAAAATTATGATATGGTAAGAGTATTACATATGCATGAAGTGTTCCTGCTTGCTAGGATAACACTGTGCATGATGGTTGGAATTAATTTTCCAACTAGAATACAATGTTATTAATAAAGCATGACAGAAAAAAAATCAAATATGTTGATTTAAAAATCAAGTAATGTCTTTGTGCAGCAATCAGATAAAACTTCAGTAATGAGTGTGTTATCATAACCCACGAGAGACAAACAGGCACTTTCAGTGTACAAGTGAAAGAAACCTTTCCTGACTCAGGCAAACAAATCAAGTGAGATTTTCAGAAAGAGTCTTTTGACTCTGAGCAAGAGAAATTCTCAAGGAGCCACAGCCATGCACTCAGAAGAGTCTCTGAAGTTACACAGTTTGTGTAGGAAACAGCAAGACCTGCTGTTTTGGCCCTCATCTTGCTTTCCTGAAGAGAAACACCAAGACTTCACACCAAGAGTGGAACAAAAGTCTTTGTAACTGAGTGAATGAGAAAAAGGATCCTGTTTTATCCTTGGCTGGTCTGTGCATGGGCAATCAAGTACCATTTACTGACCCATTTACTCCCAGCACAAAGGCTGTGTGCCAATGCAGCAAGGAGGTGGTGCAGGGAGGATGAAAGCAAGGGAGAGATGTAGCATGATCTAGGACAGCATTCCCACCACCAGAGTAGGGGATGGCTTCTGACAGGAGCAGTGCACACAGGGAGGGGTGGATGGCAGCCATCGGTCTCAATTCCCAAAGGTTGAAACAGAAAAAGGAGGCCAACTCCTGAGGATTAGGGATTGACAGAGGTGAAAACCCACTGGAGAATCAGTCACACAATCCCTCTGTATAGACTGCCTATGGGTTTTTCTGAGCACCACGAAGAAATGCAGTCAAACAGGTGATTTTGTTTCTGCTATCCAAGCCTTCTGTTCCTCCCACATTCATCTTGTCTGGCCTGGATACTGAAATGAAGGACAACTCTTTATGAAGCAAATATCCACTCCAGCCCCAAGCATCTGTTCCACACATCCTTGCTTAGGCAGAGTTCTCAGCTCTTGCTGCTTTTCCTCCTCCTCTTCCTCTGCCCACTCTCACATCCACAGCCAACCTCTCACTTCCCCCCTTCAGCACGGTTCAGTTCATCTGCCTCTTTGGCTCCTGCAGGAACTGCCACTCACACACTCCCAGTTCCCCAAAGGTACAGAGAGACATTAGGAAACAGCTTGAAATAGAGCAAAGAAAAAGGTTTAGGTCTTGTCCTGAAGCATTTCAACTCTGCAGTGCTACAATTGTTTTAAAGCACCTTAAAATGTATTCCTAGCAAAGTCATGCATTACTGAATTTCCTGACAGTAGATTTTAGATTTTTTTTTTTTTTTAAACTCTTGGTATGTGTCCACAACAGTGTGCACATGTCCAACAATTTAACAGTTGATACTGTGATCTCCCAGTTATCCAAATGGCTATTAAGTCATTAACCATAACCTGAGCCTGAGATGCAAATTAGCAAGGTGGGGGCAGAGAGGATCTTTCAGATCAGTCTGAAAATTATTTCCTAAATAACCTTCAACATAGTATGCTCCAAAAGGTGCTGTGAACTAAAGCAGTCTTTACTAAACAATGCAGAAAAATCATTTGCTGTGTGACTGCTATCAGAAACCTCTGTGCACTTCAGAGTGGGCAGACATCTGTTACATCTGTTTCAATGAAAACCCCCAAGGGATATTCTGCAGTTTGGCACCATAGCTGAATGTTATAATGTCAAATATGAAGCACATAACACAGCAGGGTGTCCAGGGACAGGGAAAGGCAATCCAAAGGACTGCCCTAGTTTCTGTTAAAAATAGGTCAAAGAGCTGGTATAATCAAAGTCTGGCAGTGCATACTAATTACTGACAGCGTGTCTTACACTTGCCTTGACTGCAAGCAACTCATACACAATCTGATTAGCTAAACACACAAGAAATCTTTTCAGATACCAAATGTTTGAAAGAGAAATGTAGGTTTCCTATCACTGCAAGAAATTGCTTTTACTCTGGATAACCTGTCAGATTAATTTCCTGTTAAATCAATAACCAATGGAGACATACTTTCCAGGTAGTGATTTAAAATTCATTAATACATATTTGCTGAACTAACAAATATTTTACACTATGAATATCAAATAACTTGTAGATGTTAATTACAGAACATGAGATTGCTGCACAAGTGCATTTAAAAAATCCCATCTGTGGTAGCATTGGCAGATAGGAAATGGAAGCTAAGCAGAGAAATTTCTGCACATTTTTAAGGTAAAATGTGACTTCAAGAAAAAATTAGTCTCCATACCCAAAAATTAATGCATATTCTCAACAACACTGTATTTAAGGCTGATCAGAAAATTATTTTTAATTTGATCAGAAAGTAGCACAGGAAGAAAAGGACAATGTTATTGTGTCACTGAGATAGGCCACCATCAGTTTAATTTCTTTCACAAATTGTTCTACGTATCCATGCTCTGGGAGTCAATGCTACCAGAGAAGGGAAAACGCTGAAAATTAATTTTGCAGTTTATACTAAAACAATACATGAATAGACATGTTAAACAAAGGCTCTTTCAAAGTTCCCAAACAACCTCACAGAACCCTCCTAAATGAACACCTGCAATGAAATAGACAAAAATCTTTTCTCTGAAAGTGATGTGCTCTAACAGTGATTTCAGTTAGATGCATCCATAACTCGCACGTTGCAGTTATCGACTTGGTTGTATCACCTCTCCTCTTCGATCTGCTCACCCTACCAGTAAAATGTGAAACAGCAACAAGATTATGGATTTCTGCAGCCTAAAAGCAAATTGCAAAAAAGTGCTCCCAGAAAATTATTTTTCTTGAAAATTTTCTTAATTTTCAAGGGGTGAGATAAGAAAACAGATAAGTTTTTCTAAATCTCTCTGGAGTTCGCACCATTTTAGCCAAACAACACGTGTGTTCCAAAAGTCTTTCTAGTTGTGAACAAAGGAAAAATTCACTCTTTCTGCTCTAATGCAAATGTTTTGGATACAGCCAATATGTAGAATTTGCTAATTGCAATTTGCTGCTCACACAGTAGAGTGAATTTAAAAACCAAAAAATACACTTGTCCCTTCAAATGAACTGATTTCCCAATTACAGCAGAGGCCACACTCAGCAACATAAAGAAACTTTCTAGTATTCTTAGTTTCAACTTAGAAACAAATAAAAGAATCTCATTTACTTATAATCTTTATAAGGGTAATTTTACTTTAACGATTGGGTAATTCTGTCCTTTGAGTTGAAAGAAACTCCTGTCTCAGCAAAGGTCTCGTGGTGAAGAGTGCTGTTGGTTGTGTTTTGCAATCAGCAATGAAGAGAGAGCTGGCTGAAGCATTGTTTGCCCAAGAGCACACAACTGAGCATTACTTGTCGAGAAATAATTGTGTTAATTTAGGGAATTTAAGTTGGATAGGCTAGAATTAATGGCTATGTTTCTCAAATTTAATTTTTCCTATGGTATTAGATACTTGTAAGATGCATTCAGAAATACCAATGTAGGAAGTTATCCAGGCATGGGGCAAAAGGATACTTTGGGCACTTGGCCCCATCAGGCCACAGGAAACTTGGGCACCTTCAGTTTTCACTGGCACTAAGTATTTTTTGTGCTAATTTCATCTTGTACAAAGCAGAATGCTTTTGACCCATGAATTTTTGCTTCCAAGTCAGGTTTTTCTGACAAACACATCAGTCCTGAAAATCCATTCATTCATCCATCCAGCAGGATTTTGCTGACAGCATGTTCAGACACATGGGGAAAGAAGACCCTTATTTTAATAAGTGGATGTGTATGGATGGATTAAGCACATTAAGAAAATTTAGTAATGTGCCTGCAAGAAAGCTATCAATTTAGCAAATAATCAATATGAGAATTCTGCAAAGTAATCAGATACCATGTGAACTCAATAAAATCTATTTAGACTGAGTTACCTCCTTTCCTTCTACCAAGACTCACACGATTAATTTCAAATTACATAATTTCCAGCTTGTTTATTAAATCTAGACACCAAAAGGAAAGACACAGGCAGTGAAGGCATGGCAGAATGGTGTGGCACAAAGGCTGGGATTAGCAGCATTTCCTGTACTCAAGGGTAGGTCACAGAAGCTATTTGTGTCAGTGAAGCCTACAGGAACACTGATGGAAAGAAACACTGCATTTAAGAAGCAGTGAGTATATTTCTATGAGATGGTCAATTCTGCTGTATAAATAATGGCAGCCTCTTCAATTTTCTCATTGATCCTGAGAGGCAGGACCAGTAGGAGATTGATCAGTGAAGCATTACAGTTACACACCAATCCATCATTCAATAGAGGTTATCTAATGCTCATGGCTGCTACTCTGTTGAAACCAGCAACCCACACAGTAACTACTATAAACTCTGTGGTTCCAACAGTGCCTGCGTGGATAAATTTGGCTGTTACAACTCATTAGTGAACAGCATTGGAGTTCCTGTAATTCAAAAATCAGCACCTTTCCTAATGGCTCATCTCTGTGCTTTCAAGGCACGACGTCATTTACCATTATTTATTGCACATTGTAAAAAGGATGGAGGAGAAAATCACATTATAGTCAGATCTTGGCAGTACTCTTCAAACAGAGGATTCTTCTATGAACAATATACTATGAACAGTTTGGAGTCAATCAAAGCACTGTGTTTGTTAACTTACAAGCTCAGAAAATGCAGTCACTGAGCATTCGTTTCTCTTGACCTTAGCCACAGACTGATGAATTCTCTGCAAGCACAGCCCAGCTCATATTATAAAACCTCACACTTAAGAGATAAAAAACACCTCAGTCTCACACCTGTCCAGTCCACTGGATGCTGTGATGCACACAAAAATTCATTGTATAAACAAACCAGCCTGGCTTATTACTTTAAGAGATAACTAGACCTTGTGAAAACAACCATCAGACACTGCTGAGCACAAATATTAAACAAGAACTCCACAACATTCATCACTTTTTTTTTTTTTTTTAAATTTCTGTAACCCAAAAATTTCCACAAATGCTTTCCTTCCTAAAAAGAAGAGTTGGAAACAAGAGTTGCATCCCATAACGATTATTATGGGAAACTACTCTTCCCTTTGATGTTAGTTAATGCTAAATGGAGTTTCATGCATACATGATGAGCAGGCGCAGCATCCCTTATGTGAAAGCTTCTGACCAAAGCAGATTTTTCAGTCTAATCCCCCAAAAGAAATGAGTCTTAGGCAATCATACTACACACGTGTGCTTGTCCAGCTATCTGTTTTCCCAGCAGCTTTTCAACACACTGACCAATTTGAGCTCTATTTGCACTTTGAGAGTATTAAAATTCTACAAGTTTCCCAGAAATTGGAAGCTACGCAAAGGAGATGAGAAAAGAGACAGATGCATAATTTTATTTTCAGGCATTTAACCCATTCCCCTACCAAGACCTCTCCCTATACAAGTTTCTGGAGAGCCTTTACCCCAAAATGCAGGAACAGGCACAAAAAACAGGCTCAGGGAAGCCAGAAACTGCTGACCAAGTCCAGGAGCAATGTCCTCAGAGCCATCCCTGGTCACCACTCCCTCATCAATCCCCTCATCACCCTTCATGCCCCTGGGATTCCCCCAGCACTGCTCAGACCTCATAAGAAGAACACAGCTCCCACAACCTAATCTTTGCTTACTGGCACCCACTAATACTTGCTTGTCTTGAAATAACTTTTTTGCTCAAGAATCTGAAAAGAACAGAAAGGTACGTGCCATTCATTATGTAATTTTTAAAAATTTTGTATATTTTAATTGAGATACAAAAAACAAACCCCACAAACTCTTCTCCAAATTATATTGATACTCATCTACGTTGGGCAGTGGAAAGATGCTGAACCTGGTTCTTGACTCCCCAAATGTACCAAACCTCCCTAGTTTCTTCTAGCATTGCTTATTTGTGCCCCGCTTTATCAATTTTTGAGACCTACTTGGACAAAGTTTTTGGTTTGGTTCCATTATGAGAGAAATGCTCCCTCACAGTGTCCCATGCAGAACAACGTTTCTGTACAATGTCTATAAAAATTCAGGCTCACTTTTCAAAGTAGGGCTGAGCAAAAATGAGCAACAAGAGCAGATCCTTAAGACAATACCAGAAGTGGCACACAAAATATTGAAATTCTGATAATGTAAGTCTTAAAATAAAAATCTGATGTCTCATAACTAAGTCATGAGACCTCATCAGCTCACTACAAGTCTCAGTGCTTCCTCTACAAGCCAGGCTGTGTCTAGGGAGCCATCTCACTAATATTTCTCAGTAGAATGTAGTCTGAGCACAATTGTCGCTAATTTTACTTACCTCATTTGCTTGGTATCTCAGATTTTTATAATGGCTGGCACTTCTGATGCATTTTAATATGGTTTAAAAAGGAATCAGGTTGAATAAAGAGAAGAAAATGCTATTGTCTCCTTTCCCTGTGTAGCTGAAATCTAATTGCAAGCCCATTTTCCTGGCAGAGCTACCAGTTTTTCACACAGGTCTCATTCCCAAAGATGTGCACTGCAGTTCAGTACAAGGAATTAACTGGTACCAGAGCAGCAATTGTCCAAAAGCACAGCCAGAGCCTGGCAGCCTGTGGGGAGATCATGCCTGGGGACAGGGGAGATGGAAAGATCCCTCACCACTGAGGGCAAGGGTCTGGGGCTGTAATGGGGAGGAGGTGGGAGCAGGAAGGAGCAGGACCCAGTGTCCTGGGGGATGCCTGAGGGGAGGCTGCAGAACAGGGCAGCTGCAGCTGGACACAACAAGCAGGGCAGAAGCCCCAGTGCAGAGTTCAGGACATGTCACAGAGGAGCACAAAGGCCCTTTTGGGGGGTATTTGTGCCAGATGGGCTCCAGTTGTTTCCCCTGCCAGCAGTCACCATCCCCTCTCCCCTGGATGTCCCTGCTCCAGCAGCAATGGCTGTGACCTCTGCAGGCTGTTCAGTGCTCACAGAGCCATAGGATTTGAAATTAGCAAATGAATATTTAATCAATTAATATCAGGCAAGTGTGACAGACTCAGATAAGCCAGTCTTTTCCACAGTGGGAAATCACTAACGTTTCATTAAACAGAGCATATTTCTGTGCATACCTCGTGTAAAACACAAGTAATAAAACAAAAGGGAAAATAAGCCCATTTCCACAAACTCCTCTACAGATGTTTTTAATGTATAACACAACAGCATCAAGGCTTTCGTAGCTATCTAAGAAATAAAAATTAAAAGCTGCAAATTATTTTAGTTCCAGATTCACTGGAAAGGAAATTATCACACATTTTCGTGGGTTTTTTTTAAAACATCCAAAATTCAGATAATTTTCTGAACCTCATTCCCTGGGTAATTCTGTCAAAGAGCAGCAGTAGGCATGTAAAAACTTTGCAGCTCATCACTCACAGAAATTGCTGTGTACATTCCTTCCAAAAGCAGAACTGGCTGCCCCCACCCATTTTTGGTACCCCAGCTCAGCAATGTCTGGTCAAGCATTGGAGAACCCAACCAGGGCACCTCTACCACAATCCTTTCCACCAACCTGGGCACCTCATCCTTCCTGGGGAGGGACATGGGAGCACATTGTGTTCCCAGTGTTCAGGTATGGCCTCAGGAGCAAGTCTGGGCCCTTTGCAATCTGGCAATCTTCCTTCTCCACTCACAGAAAAAAAAAATTAAAATGAAAAAAAAAAATTAAATTAAAAAAAATTTAAAGCACTACTAATAATTATTTTAAAAGCAGACACTTCTGTGGTCACCACACTCTGCAGGCACAATTGCTGAGCCAATTGTTGTAGCACGAGTATGATTTTCAGTGGAAGGCAAAAATGAATCTGCTGTTTTGTCACACCAGCTTCCACAAAGCTCTCAATGAGGTTAAATTACAAGTTATAGACACAGGTACGGGTGCCCTCACTTTTAAGAGTTTTCATGAAGGATACAGAACCTTGTGCAACAGCTACTGGGGAGTGCTTGTCCCTCAAGTGCTCAGGGCTTTTAGCTTTTCAGAGATGATAATTGGCTCCACTCCCCAGAGTGGATTTATGTAAACTTATTTCCACGGATCATTTTTTTATCTGTGACAGTAATTGCTGTCCATCCCCATGTGCAGTTTTCACCTTACAGTGTTAGAAAGACCATGCTGCTGTCAGAGGGCACTGATTTTCCAAACCACCTTTCTAGTTCCAAACCCCACATCCTCAAAACTTTTTGAGGATGAGGAGCACAGACCACCAGCCACCTGTGAGAGTGTGTTTAATTTACAGCAGAGCACTGCAACATTCTGCCTAAGAAAAATATCTGAACATTCCCTTTCAAGCATTAGTTAAAAGTAGCTAGATTCACCAGCATTACCAGGAACTTTGGAGGTAGTGAATGGGCACTTTGCCAGGATTTTCCTGCCTTGTCATTCATTCTCCAATCATACTCAAAACAGCATGATGGCTGTCAAAAAAAAAAAAAACAAAAAAANAGTGCAACAAAGCTGTTGTATTTTAGATCCTTAGATGTGTCCTTTCTGGGGTTCCTTGGTTAAAAAGTTAGGGCACAGTGGGAGGGAGGGAAAAATATTCATTTTCTTTTTTCATCCCCAGGAAAAACAAACTCCCACCAATATCTTTTTCATTGGTATGTACCTTTTCTTCTAAGAAAAGGAAAAATATTCTGCTATATTTAAAAAAACATAGCAACCAAGCCAACTGTCCTCTGAGGCTTTAAAAATACTCTAAATCCCTCACAGAAGCAGACTTCTTGTTTTAAATGGGAATTTGCAACCTGGGTCTGGATTCTGCCAAAACATGCAACTTCTACCCTTTGGTTCACATACAAGATAAGCCATTTCCTTGGGAATGAGATCCTTCTCTGTATGTAATTAAGAAAAAGCCTATTTTAGAGCAGGATAGCTGCCCTGCAGGTTACACATTGAAATTCCTCTACTGCACATCTGATAGCCAAGGAAGCTTCTTTTAATAAAATCTAAATTTGCCTTTAGCTTTCCTGTAAATGTGGTATTTACCTTATGTTAACAATCTTTCAGTGATGATAATAAATGCACTGCAGACAGAAAAGAAATACAATTCCATACAGTAGAGTGTCTGTGTGACAAAACAATAGCACTACATTCTTCTGTGCAGTAGCATCTGCCAAGTCTGATAAGCAACTGCAAGAAAACACTTTTTTAATGTATAAATCATGATCCCTGTACAACACACAGAAGAAAATTTGAATTGCTTGGACAAAAACCGGAGCAATGCAGTGCTCTGGAATTACAGCCCTGGATTTTACTTACTTATCTGCCTTGCAGTGGAAATAGTATCACCTCCAAATACAGTCTTTTTACTCCAAGAGAAATCCCATTATCAAATGGAGAAAAAGCTGCTTAAATCTGAGGCTGTGCACAGCCTTTTGCTTTCAGAAAACAAGTTCTTTTTTTTCCCAACAGTATATATGAATATATATGTTTTCCATGAAAGAAATTATTATACAATGTATCTCAATGTAAACATTAAAACAAATAACCTAGAATCCACCATATTACACTTTGAATAGTAGAACTACTTTAGACATATATTTAGAATAATGTGTCTATGTCCCTGTCCCTCTCTGCCTGGACCCATCTTGCCCACCACAGCAAGAGCAGAGAAGGTGAAATTTCCTCCAGGAAACCCCCAAAGTGCTGTGCCCCAGCCCAGACTTGTCTCTTCAGCCCTGGCAGGAGCAGCTTCATGCAGTATCCAAAAAATAATTAGCAGAAGGCACAGAAGATATACTGAATTTTGTTGAATTTTGTAAGCATAAAACTTCTCAGGATGAATGTTAAAATTTGTGCTTTTGGGGACTGGTAACACTAATCCTACCACTGAAACCTCTGAGCACCTCTGAATGGTCATTACCATGAGCACCTGACAGGTATATTATACACTCTCAGCAAATACTTAAACAAGCAGAAAATCAGCCAAAGAGCTCTGTTCATTTGCATAATTTGCCAGTACCTGTAATGTGTCTGCTTGCAAGTTGTGGAAATGTCAAAATACACTTTCAGTGGTAGATGATGCTGAATGTTTGATTTTAGGTCTTTAAATCCAGAATACATTTAATTTTAAAATATAGTACTAAGGCAAATGCCTCTTTCAGCTAAACATATTTCAAGTATATGAGCAGTTTATAATTTAAAAAATATTTTTATGGGAATACAGCATTAGAAATACCTTAGCCTATTGTGCTATACTCTTGTGTCTGCATTTTTACAGAAAACATGAAGTTGGAGGTACCCCAGCCAGGCATTTATAGATGAAGGATGCACTGATTCCCTCAAGTCAGCTGTTGCAAAATCAGTTGCTATGCACGAAATTCAAACCGAGGAGCATTAAAGAGTTCAAACAAAAACATTCAAATGGATAATCAGTGATGACCATCTCATTCCCTCTGGTATTGATTTTGGAAGACCAACAAGTGCCTTCCAAAAGAAGGAAGCCCCTACTTTAATATTTAGGACCCAGTTACAGGAGGGAAGTGCTTTTCTGGCCATTTTTGTTCAATTCCCTCCTGCCACTGCCAAAACACAGCCACGGATATGACACCACTCCATATCTGCCTCACCTTCAGGTGACAATGCAGCAACATGCATCCCTCCCCTAAAGCCACAGGGATTGACCAGTCACGGCCTTGAATTGCTGGAAAAATGGAGACAGTAGTTTAGAAATACCCAACTGAAACCTCCCTGCCAAAAAAAAAAAAAAAAAAGAAAAAAAGAAAAAAAACACAAAAAAACCCCACAAAACAACAACAAAAAAAAATTAATTGGTTTCTTTTTTTAAGAAATTCAGTCTACAATGCTCTGCCACAAATATCCCTGGATTTGTATGATAATGATTCCTTCATTTAGCNCACACCATGTATGTTTCTAAGAAATACAATGCTCTGCCACAAATATCCCTGGATTTGTATGATAATGATTCCTTCATTTAGCTCACAAGAATACCTATGAAGAAAGGACACTGGCAGTGTGTCTGAAGGGCAGGCAACAGTCTAGAGAGTCCAACAGGTGCCTGAGAGCTGGTGGAACCCAGCTCTGCAAAGCATGGGAGCATGAGGAGTCACATCAGTACAAAAAGCTCAGACAGTGACCTCAGTTAAAACTGAAATCTCCTCCCACTCCATCACAGCACCTAGAGAAGGCTTTTTGCAAAGCAAGGAGCAGAAATAATCACACATAATTTCACCACAGCCCGAGGGCTCCCTCACTGCTCCTCTGGGTCACAGACAGATGAGATGGTTAAATCATCAAACACCAACTTAGTCCAACACCTAGCTTTAAAAAAAGGCAGCTTAAAATCTTTGTTTCACTTCAAATCTGCTCCTGTTTTGCCTTGATGTCTATTTTTACAGCTTAAAAGTCCAGGAAGGGATGTTTAGGACATACAAGATGAACTTTAAATAAACGCAGACTTGTGACACCCAGTGATTTCACAGCACAAAAGGAGAGATGCAGGAGGCTCCCATGCAGGGTGAGAGCACCTCCTCTGTCCTGCCAAACTATTTAGCCCAACAATAACTATAAAAAGTCTTTGGGCCGATTTTTAGGTCCTCATCTCCACAAAGCCCAAATGCTGCTTTCCTAAACACCACCAACGTTTAAGACCTAAACAATGGATATATTTTAGGAAACAAATTCCTTAGCTACCAAGAAAAACTGCCAGCAATTTCAGGGGGATTGGGGGAGAGGTAGCTTCACCAGGAAATCATGTTTCAAATCTGTCAGACTGAATTTGGACATGAGATTGTCTCTTATAGGAAAAAAACTTAATGAAAAATGTATTTTAGAAGTGACAAACATTCACATTTGATTAAGAAAATACATTTTTCAACTGAAAGAGTAACTCAGTCACATTTGAATGTCCAGGATTTCTCTTTTTCTTTGTCTTGCTTTGTTACATTTGTAATGCCAGAAAAGTAGCTTTTTAACTAAGCAACAGCTGGAGTCAGACTCTGGGAATTACTGTGTTTTCATCTACGTTTGGTCCAACTCCTAACGAGACCACTTCCTCTGGAGGGAATCAAAGTGTTTTACATCACAGGGTCACAAGCTATGACATATGTAAGTGGTCTGCAGGAATTCAACAAAAGCATTTGCACATAGAAAGGGCTGGAAAAAATTGCTTCCATTAAGTCTTATTCATTGACTCTTTAAAATTCCTGCAAACAAATTCCACATTCTGCCTCTTGTTTTGTTTGTGGACCGTAACATTGGCCTCTGCATTCAGCTTGTGTTATGAAATTCAGCTGCACCCAGAGCAGCCAACTCTGAGGGCCCAACAAAACAAGAGATGAAAGAACAAACTCTTTCCCATCCTTCAGTGTGTTACTGTAGTTTGACACAGTAAGAGAAACTGAAAATTCTAGCTTTTCACTATTTCATTTTAGAGAATAAGCACACACAAAAACCCAAAGAAGGATAGAAAAGTGCACAAGTATTAAAAGCTCTAGCTTGGAGCAGAAATCTCCCACAATCTGACCTTGCAAATGAATGTGGACTACTTAAATACAGACAACTAAACTGGATGTTGTATCTATGTCCAAAGATGACAGCACTTAAATTTTAATATTTTTAAAAACACTCAACTGTCCATGTGGAACACAAGCATTTCTTTAAACTCATTTCACTGGACAAAGGACAACAGAAGGGTTTTAAGGGCTTTTAGCAAATCTCCCTCCACCTGCTCTGTTCCCCCAGGCAAGCTCTTCCTTCCAGGTCTACTTTTGGTTAACCTGGTGACTGAACTGCAGCAGAACACACAATGCAATATCCCCTGAAGTCTGGGTGACTGGTCCATATTTAACATCACTATTCCAGGCTTCTGCCTCCAGCTATGTCCTTCCCATTCTTTGCCCTGCCTGAGGGCTTCTGAAAAGCTGCACTTTTCCAACTGCTCCCATGAAGAAGCACATTCCTCCCAGAAAGCTCCACCTGATCAACTTTATTCTGTAAGGAAGGTGAATTTTTAAAAAAGGCATAAAAACACAAATACTGTCTATCATAAAAAAGGGGGTTTATAAGTCTCCTCCTGAGCACGCAGATTTCTCTTTCTAGGCACAATCCCTGTGTGTTAAGAGGGAGGGATGCAATGCCATGGGCACACTGAGCACAGTGGTGAGCTCCCCATTCCCACTGTGTGCCAGGGGGACTTTACAGAGCAAGCTGTGTTTGTTCCACAGAACAGTGCCCATCTGCATTGTTCCACATTCTCCTTTCATAACCTGCACTGAGGCACCTCAGTATCTGCCTCCTTACCACAGAGATTCTGTGTGAGCCCACCTGAGTGCAGCAGGACAAATCAATAGAAGGGAGTACCTGTGGCTGAGAAATACAGCTTTTCACACCTCAGGAAACCTGTGAAAGAAAGAGGTGCCCAGCACACATCCCCACAGGCATATGCCATCAGCAGAACCTAAGATTCCACCTTTGAGAGACAACAGTTCCTCTAAATCAGATGGTGACAGAAAAACTGTCTGCCTGCTTAGTCATCACCCAACCTCAATGTCTAATAATCCCTAAAGAGCTACACCACCCTATGAACACTGCTTTAATTACATTTCCCCAAAATAAAAATCCTTTAATGGAAACAGGTTATGCCTGCCTACAAGTATTCCCCAAATTTTTGTCAAAGGAGCTGTAGGAGCTGCACATAAGCTGCTGTAACTCTTTAGTGACTGAGAGGAATAAGCAAAGTTGTGGTCAGAAATTGCATTTCAGGCCAGAAGGAACAGATAAAGTGAGGCAAACTCATCAGCAGTGACCACTTGATTCCAGTGTTTGTTTTCTGAGATGACACTGTCTCTGAGGAGCGCCCCAAAAGTTAACACAAACTCAGATCTCCAAATTCATCCTTTGCTCCCCTGCTATCTGTCCTATATCAGCCAACCAAGGAAGAAGCACAAGTATTTAGCAAACTGAAAAGATCATTCAATAAATATCAAAGTTTTAATTAGGGAATGAAGCAGAACCTCCATTGTTCTATGTGTTTTTCCCCTCACCCTCTCTCCCATCACCACAATAAGATTATGAAATGATGGGTGATACCAGAAAATAACCAAAGAGTGACCTATAACACCTTGTTTAGCTTTCAGGCTTAATTACCACATGAAAATTTATATCTGATAAGGATTGAGAGCTCAATTCAGCTTACATTTACTACACTCTAAGCCAAGAGCAGCAGCGGAACACAGGCAGAAAAATCAGCAGTAGTCTATAATCTCCATTTTTCCCTGCTACAAAAAGAACTTTTTGGTAACAAGAGTTCTTAAAATTGCACATTGTGACTAAACATAAAGAGACTAAGTGAAATACATATCAGGCTTCTCTAAGAGTTTCTGTAGAAAGCAAAGTGCTCCTCACTGTCAGCATGAAAGCAGCCACTCCCCTGGCTCCAAGGTGTGCCTTTACACAGCAAAGGTGTGAGGACCTTCGGTATGTAGCATGGCCAAGCACACAAAGGAGCAGCAGCAGCCTGAAGTGGCAGAGATTTCAAAGGCTAAGAACCATGTCTCTCTGGGAGTTTTCCACTGAAGAGCTGCTCACTTTCACAAGGCATCATTTTTTAAAGTAACCGCCCTGTTGAAAGCATTGCTCAAGATTAAATTTACCAGCAAGGAAATTATTTTACTTATCACTGATTTATATATTATTGATATATCTTCATTTTTATAATCTCTAGGCTATTCTTATAGCTCAGAAAATATTAAAGGCCTAATCAACCCTCCTGTAGAACAAGATTCAGATAACTGCAGTGGGTTTGTTGGGTGCAGTATTTTATGAAATTCATGCTGAGAGAATATGCCCTAAGCAAAACATTAGTGAGGAAGTGTGAGTATTAAAAGGAGATCAGTGTAAAAATCTTAATTTTATAGAAAACACAAGTATGTAAAAAGGAACCCTGCTTGTAAGTTCAACACCAAAATATTACTCAGATTTTATTTACAAGAAAATATGACACTCACTCAAGCTGGGGAATTCAACTTCAGATAAACTTATATCATCTTTATCCTACCTTCTTTTGTGTGCTCAGCACACTGGGGTACCATGTAACAAAAGGCAGCTGATTACAAAGGTCTATCACACTGCATATTTACCATGATTCCACAAGACTAAACAGAGCTGTTGGCAGCAGCAGAGAACTATTATCCTAGGCAGAAAACACAAAAAGAAACATGAAAATTAAGTAAGCACGGGGGGGGGAAGGTGACTGAATTTAGCTCCTTGAGACAGCAAAGAACTTGGCTGTCTCCACGGGTACAAGAACCAAGTGGGTCTGCCAAGGTGGCTGCCTCAAAGAAATCAGATTCTGGAGCAATAGATATCACTTTTTCAGATGGTGGCTATGGAGTATTATTAACAATCAAAAGCTCTAGAGTCATGGCTATAGGGCACACAGGCTCTGAAATAACTTCCCCCAGAGTGAGCCCTGAAGAGTCAGGAGACAGGTCTGTCACCCATCCATCCATCCATCCATCCATCCCTGTTACTGGCCCTGTGAACTCCCCCAGGCATTCAGTCCCTAAGCAGCCAGCTCTGAGATTCTGGCATTGTCACACATTCTGGCTTTTAACTTTTACCACTGAAGCTACAGTTAGGTCTGATGCCAAAATTTTTATTGTATAAAAAGAAGCAAGAGAAAGGAAGTTAAGATTATCACCATCATACATCTGAGACGAGATTGAACAGAATTCAAGGCAAAAGAGAAATAGCATTGTCACAGCCTTAGGGCTTTTCTCTGCTGACTCCCAAAGGCTGGAGATACACACAGCTGAGATGCTGAGCTCCTCCAGATAGTGTAAAAAACCCTCCTAATGGAAGATGTCTATTCAAAGAGGTCACCATCCCTTGAGCCTCTGTCCTTGCCCCGATCTCTTAAGTTTTAAAATCCTATCTGGCCCCCTAAAGAGGTAAAGAGCATTACTCTTGCTTTGCTGAACAGTTTTTCTGGAGATTTCCACCATCCATCTCCCCAAAAAAAAGTCACTGACAGGCACAGCAAGAGCTGGATCTAACAGGATTCCCAAAAGCACTCTTCCCACTGCTTTTTCCAGGGGAGCCAAGAAATGCATTACAAGTCACTTCCAGTTCCAGTCACTTCCAGTTCCCACTGTACCCACAAGATACCCTGTAATTTAGGGAGCATCATTAAACAAAACCCTGGAGATGACAAGATCAAAGCAGGATTCTGAACTTTAAAACATAGGTTCATCTGGGTTTGAGCTCACTTCTTTGTATTGTTAAAGCACAGGGTAAGTGGGAGGGAAAGTTGTGAAAACGTTAAGGGGAACGCAGAGGAAAAGGCGCAGCTGACAGCAAAATGACAGAGCTTAATTCTGCCAGATTGTCTGTAGGTGCAAAAGATTTTGTTCAGCTCTGGGGGAGCCTGGGTTTTGAATTGTTCTTATTAACTCCTTCCTCAGCCTATCAGGGCAACAAGCATTTGGAGCCCAAATGACTAATTTATTTATTTTTATTATCAAAGCAAATGAATCAGACCTTCCAAAAATGTAGGCTGATGGATTCTGCAGACAGAAAAAAAAATCCATTTTTCTTCCCGTTATTGGTCATCTCTGCCAAGTTACAATTCATTGCAGATTTTATGCATCTGCACTTTAAATCCTCAAACACAAGTGTTCACATTGCAGAGTGAACAGCCCTCAGAGCTGCAGAGTGGGACAAAGAGCTACAAGCCAATATGTTGTGAGCACCAAAGTGCAGATCTTTGTTAGCAGCACAATCTTCCCTGCCATCTCCCTGTTTCTCTCTGCAGCAAGGCAGGCGCCAGTCTCCCAGCCAGTAGCTGAGTTCTTCATTTCACCTATATTTTCTCAACTACTTGCTAAAGCAGTGAACCAGATGAAGCCGGTTTGTGCTGCCTATGACAGGATATTAGCTATTGAGAGGCTGCATACATTAACTACCAGAACAGATGAGTGCTTTAACACTTACAAATCACGGGAGGGGAAGAATAGAGCAAGAGATCATTCACGTGCTCCTTGCTTAGATATGCTGATATCTTATCAGCTCAACACAGACAAGCCAGATGTGGAGGTGAAGGGAATTCAAGTACAATAAAACCTCAACCTGTCTGCAAGCATGTACAGCAGGAGTGCAAACCAGAGCACTCTCAGAGGTGTTTAGATCCAGCACTACAGAAATTCCAGCTGTCAAAAGCCTCAATCATATATGGAAATTGAAATTCAACCCCCTCGTGAAAAAAAAACTCCAACATTGGAGGGTCAGGGCAGGCACAACTTCCTTGATTCAGTGCAGGCAGAGACCTTGCCTTGTTACTCACATTCCTTAATGGCAGTCTATTACTGGGGAAATTACATGAATTCTGTTTAATCCCCACATTTCTGCACATTGCTATTTGCTCACATGGGAATTTCCATTTGCCTCAGCTTTTCACAAGGTTATTCAAGGGACAGCTCAAAATCTTACGGGAAGGCTAAGAGATCATTCTTCCAGAAGCTCCTCTATAGAAGGAGAAAATAAAATATCTGTTGCCTTTATGGACTAGATAAAGGCTGAGATTTCCCATATACACATATATGTTTGTTTAAATGAGTACAGTAACCTTACATTTGAGGAAACACATTTATTTCTGTATATAAACAGAATGATGAAAGATTAAGGACAGCTGTGCATCTGTTTATCCCTAACATATACACCATTATCTGACTTGAGGCTAACAGACATTTTAACCTCTCCTTCAGCACCTGATCTATCATTTCTTTCATACTTAAATGTCTTCCTGTGGCTGCTCACAGACTGCAGAGCTGCTTGGGGGGTGGTGGGGAATGGCACTGTTCACATCACACACAGGCAGCTGGTGAAGGAGCAGGGGAAACTCTTTTTTACTCAATCTCACTCGGTACCAGTTTGTTCCCTTCACTTCATAGAATCCCTGCTTCAAGTTCCTGCATTTGTACACAGCGAAAAAACAAACAAACAACCCCACCCAAAATTAAGAATGGACACAAATCCCTTTAAAGCAAACGGAAAGGGGAAAGACTCAGAATTTAAACTGCAAATCCCACAGTGACTCGATTTATTACAAAGATGCAGCTCTCAGAGCCACCGTGGCTTTTGGCAAGCAGTCAGGACCTGGCAGCTTTGACCTGACCTCTCTAATCCTGCTCCTGGTGTCCATGGGGTGTCTGAAGAGTGGGGAGCTGTCAGACTACACTGAGGGCACCTGGGTCTGCCTCTCCAGGACTGGAACACTTCTGCCAGCAGCCAGTGGCAGCAGGAGCAGGCAGGAATAGAGAGCAGGACACAGCCAGCTGAGCTCCTAAATCTCATTCCATGAGGAAAGGTGACCATGGAGCACCATTAAATACACAGAAACTCCAGAGGAGCCAACAGCTGGGGCTACCCTGACATCACCTCCCTCAAGGGCTCATCCATGAGATGTTTGGACATTTACAGCCACAGCAGTTTAAACACCAGAATAATTCACAACTTTCTGACTCACTGCAGCCAAGAGGAATATTCAATGCCAGGGGAAGGATGAATTACTCCACTTCAATTCTCTCTAATATAAGATTTCAGGCATTTCCAAAAGAAAAGGATAACTTTTAAGTATAAAAATGACTAATGAAAACTGGAACAAACCATTTGCCTTCAGATAAGGTTTGTTTAAAGTTTAATGGGTTTGGATTTTTTTAAAGTTTTACTTCAATCAAAAATAAAATTACTTTTTTTCCAGTCAAATATTAATAGCCAAAAATGGGGGCTAAATCAGCCCTTACAGGGTAAAGAATGACAGCATGTCCCTCGCACAAGGAGGTGGAAAAAGTAGTCCTAGAAACCTCTAAATAGGGAGAAGGAAGGCAATTAATTCCACATTTCCCAAAACATTTTTTTGAGTGTGTTGGTTGGGCTATTAAAAACACAGTTATTTATAGAAACCTGTAAGACTTGTGTGAAAGGAGACCTTGTTAGGAGAAGTGGTAGTCACTTTGGACTGGCCAAGTAAAATGTGTGCAGTGCTTTTAGACCTGCAGGGCATTTCCTCAGGGCAGAGCCAATATTAGAATGCAGATTTTTTGCAGTTCACCATCTCCCTCTCCCATATTTCTTGAGGTTAGTCTTCCCTAGGGAGGGAAAGGATAACAAAGACCTCCAAAGAATCAAAATATGGAAGCACTGACTGGGTACTTCCCTTTCAAAAGGGGAGATAAATACACACACACACACCTGGTTGCATGTATTATGAGCAATAACTTAATTTTTCTCTTGAAGGGACAGACCACACACGTGGGACCCCTGAGTTTTTGTCTCAGTGGGGTTTTTTCCCCCATTTGTTCCATTTGTTTTGGTACCTGGCATTGTTTCTTACAACTATTTTAGCTGTAACTTAATTTTTTCCCTAATGTAATTTGAAGGCAGAAAAAAACCACACCAGGCTACATTTCTATGAAATATGTGCATGCTCCCAAGAGTTGTTACCTAAATTTGTAGGTCTAAACCTGTGAAATGGGTGTGCTTTAGCATAGCTGACAGTCTCTAAAGCCCAACTCAACACACAAGGACCAAGCTCAAAATTCTGTCCTTATTTTGTTGTCAAGACAAACCTTTCCACAAACCATCAGAGTGAAAGAGCAGCTTGTCTTTGTTCACTTGACTTTACAGTGCTGCCAACAAGAACAGATGCAGATACAGCACAAGGATGCTGGAAGACAACTCTGGGAGCAGGAAAACCTGCTCCAAGCAGAGAGGGCAGGGCTGGCTGTCCCAGCCAGCAGGGAACCTGCACCTGCCTTGCTTTCATCTCTGAGAGGATTTCTTGTTTCTCAAGGCACTGAAACCTCTACACTGCTGAGAAGTCCATGCAGTTAGAAGATTTCTGGATATCAGCTTGGAGATTTATGTAAATTTTCTATTGGATTGCTTCCAGTAATTACATCTATCTAATTACTCTGGGCCTACAGAAAAGCTGAGCAGCTTCCTGTATCCAAGACATGCTGAAAAACCCAGGAAAAAAAGCTGATTCTTATTTGGGACCAGAAATGTGCTAAAACAGCATCAACATGACATTAGTGGAGTGTCAAACCAGGACTCCTGTCCTCCTAGTCAAAAACCATTTTTAAGTCTGGATGGGATATCAGTCATTGCAGAGCCTTTTTTTTTTTTCTAGTTGCTGATGCCTTATCCCACAATTTTCTGCTCAGTACTCCTTCCCCTTCCACCATTTTTTTCTCTGACTCTTTACTAAGAGAATAAAGATCCTTCCTTACTCAGCCACCAATTTACACAAAGCTCATGGAAGCTTATGTTCTTGAAGTCCTTTACACATCTGTTCAGCCTGATTAAAGTTCACCAGTAAGAGAGGTAAGATGTGGGACAATGAACTAGCAGTTGGACAGAAAAAAAATCCCAAGTTATTTCCATTAAAAAAGCAAACAAAAATACCCCCAAACATTTTTAACAAAATCAGGAAAACAGGAAACTGAGCCTGGGCCTGTAATATCTCACAGACCACTTGGCTGCTTTTACTTGAAGTACTTAATTCATTCTCAGTCAGGTGTGTGCCCTTTAGAAATGTGAACTTTTCAGGAAAAGATAAAGAAACAAAAAGAACAAGGTCGCAATCCTGAACAGAAACTTCCTATAGCACCCCTAAAAGTCTCAACTACCAACCAAGGAAGCCACACCCCAGGTGTTAGCAGGCATCATCAACAAGGTCTTCTCATGCACTCCTGCACAATTATTGATGCCCAGAACTTTCAGGTCAGGAAGAAAATTGCCATTGATCAATTGGCACACCCAGTCTCCAAATATATTTACACTGTTACAGCCACATAGTATGTTACACCATTACTTTTAGCCACTTGATCTCTTGGATAATTTTTTTTCTCTTAGCAATTAATAATGCCAGTAATTACTACATGAAGTTATACTTCTTTAAAAGCATAATTGCAATTTCCACTCCCAACTAACACAAGGTAACAACCATTTCTGTGATGAACCTTGGCATTCAGTGGTGACATTAATGAACTCCAAGCAGAAATAAAGAGAGCGAATGACACACAGTCCAAGGAAATACTTGCACTATGGACTTAAACACCAAATCACAAAGTTATTTTCTTCTTCTGTCTGGGAACATACAATTATTTAGTATTCATATTACAGTGCAGCCCCATCTCAAGCTGATTTAAAGCCTACATTATAATTGCTAATGATTACTCATGAAAAAGAGACTATTATATGTAAAAACTGCAATCAGCACTAATCTATTCACCTATCCATTTTATACTGATACATTTTCTAAACAAAGCTCTGCCTGAATTGCTCATAATTAGCTTCTATTCTTACATTTTTAATTGCTCTTCTCCCCCTCCCATTTTCAAACAGAACATTTTATAATTCTTCTGACTTTTTTTTTTTTTTTTTTAAAGATTTGGACTGAATTCTTAGGAGTGAAAACCTGACACTGTAGAACTTGAAGTTTTAAAATAACTCCTCTGTTGTCAAATAATAAATGCCTTTCAGGAAATAAATGTTTCAGGAAATAAATATTTTAAAACAAGATCAAAATTTCAGGCACAGCATCCATGTAGTCTGAGAGCATCTAAGAGAGCACTAAGGGAGAAGAGGTAGCTTAGCTACCATTTTATTTTTTTTTTTTTCAAAAGCCAAGTGCATTCTGCCCCTCATCTGCAGGCTGTCAAGAGCCTGGTAATCAAGAGACATTTGGCACTCCAGCTGGGAAAAACACTGCATTTAAGGGTCTCTGTCTGCTGAGACTCTAGTGCTGCTATCCAGCTTTCACATACATGGCATTGAAATTGCTCTTTTTACCCCACTGTCTTTCAGACACCCGAGCATGATTTCATGGAAAGGTGTGCTAGTTTTGGCTGGGATGGGGTTAATTTCCTTCACAGTAGCCTGAATGGGGCTTGTTTTTGGATTTGTGCTGATAACAGTATTGATGGCACAGGGATGTTTCTGATGCTGCTGGGCAGAGCTTGAACAGAGCCAAGGCCTGTTCTGCTCTTTGCCCCAGCCCAGCTGTGAGGAGGCTGGGGGTGCTCCAGCATTTGGGAGGGGGCACAGCTGAGCCCATGGGACATAATGCTCACTAAATAAAGCTGGGGGGTGAAGGAAAAAGAGGGAGGGATTTTGAGTGATTGTATTTGCCTCCCCAAGTAACCATTCCTTGTGAAGGAGCCCTGCTCTCCAGGAGATGGTGAACACCTGCCTGCCCACAGGATGTGGTGAATGAATTCCTTGCTTCCCTTTGATTGCATGCACAGCTTTTGCTTTACCCATTAAACTGTCTTTATCTCAACCCACAAGTTCTCACTTTTACACTCATGATTTTCTCCCCCATCCCAGTGCAGGGGGACTGAGGGAATGGCTGTGTAGTGCTCAGTCACTGGTGGGGCTAAACCACAACAAAAGACAACTGGAAAGGCTCACATGTGAGAACAAAACACATTTTGCACTGCACAGCTTAAGTTCTCCTAGTTATTAGGTAGTGCTCGTACAAATTAGATGTGTCTTGCTTAGGAACATCCCCCTGTCAAAGTAACATTTGGAGAAAATGGAATTCAAATTTGTAACAGCCATTCAGCTATTTTCTTCTTTTTACTCTATGAAAATCAATCCCACCTTATATTCAGGATAAAATTTCTGGTCCTCAGAGGGCAAGAAGGACTACATCTGGCTTCAGCTACAGACAGAAGAGAGCAGCTCGCTGCTGAGTGTTCTCTGCCAAATCTCTTCCCCACACAAAGTTATGTAAAAGCAGACAAAATTATCCTGTTTCAGTGCATTCAACTTGTGGAAAAAAACTCTGATTTTAATGAACAGTTCCTCTGCTAAAGCTCTTAAAAGTGGCACTTGCTAACGCTCATCTTTACATCAATTTCAGCGGTTGTTGGATCAGACTCTCAATCTGCAAGAGTCCTTCACAACCAGTTTTATGCAATTTCCAAAGTGTTGCACTAATCAGTAGATGCTTTAATCTTCATAAATGCAGGAGAGCTCTTAGGGACTACTGCTACAGTGACTGGAGAAACTCATTCCAAAACATTTTAATCCTTTCAGAGGCCTTGCGTTTTCAAGCTCAACAAGAAAACAGAGTGCACAACCCGCATGAGTTTGCATAAGGAAATATTCAGAGCTAAAAATTACCAAATTCACTAAGTGAATATAAGTGAATAAGTCCACTTGCCAGCACAGTTTGTGAATGAAATTCATGGATGAATTTCTAGTCAAGCCAGACAGCACCTTGAACTGTTTTAATTTGCATCTGTATTTCCAAACTTTCAACAACTTAGAAAGATTCATACGTATGCATCATACATACTCATGAGAAAGTCATGCATAAAAACACATCATCACACATGTTCTGTTTCCAGTTACATGTCCCAGCAGAGTATCTCTGTGTTGACTCCAAGGCAATACTGCCCAATATATCTAGGAGAAGTCACAGTTATGGTTTGCTGGTCTCACTGTGGATTTGGTTTAGCTCACAACCACAACTTCCCATCTTCTCAGAACTACTCCAGCATATATTTGCAACACATCCAAACATCCCTGTAAGCATGAACAGCAAAGTGTGTGTGCCTCCTGACATGCCCTCTTTTTCTCTAGGCACACAGGAGATTATCATAGATGATTTTAGAGTGAAATCAGTAACATTTCGGTGCATGCAAGGAAGGGAGGAGAAAATGGTATCTGCTTAGAAGTGATTTTCAGATTCAGCAGTTTTGTTTCAATACCAGCTGTGGGTCTGGCTGGGATGGAGTTAGCTCTGCTCATGGCAGCTCATGCATTTGTGATAACATAACAGTGATAATGCACCAGTGCTGTGGCTATTGCTGAGGAGCTCACAGAGCAGCAGGGCTTTGTCTGCAACCTCACCTTCTCTTCCCAAAGGCCTGCAAGGCAGGTTCAGTGCAAGAGGCTCACAGCTAGGGCAGCTGACCCAGACTGAGCAGAGATATTCCTCAGCACATGACATTGCACTCAGCAATAAAAATCTGAGGGGTGGGAGCAGAGGGAAATTGGTAGTTAAGGCACGTCTTCGAAAGCAACCATTACACATACTGAGGTCCTTCTTCCCAGGAAGTGACTAGACATCTGCCTGGTGATAGGAAGTGAAGAATAAATATCCTCCTTTTGCTTTGGTTTTCTATGCAGCCTTTACTTTTCTCAGACTGCTTTTATCTCAACCCTTGGGCTTGTCCACCTTTTATCTTCCTGACCCGCGGAGGAAGCAGATCAAGAGAACAACTGAGTCTGGCAGCCAACTGAGGTCATCACATCTCATATCTATTTTAGAGCAAAAATTGACATTGCCTGTTTCAAAGAAAGTAATGTTGGGTTCTAGTATTGTTATAAACTTTACATTACACTGCCTTGAGGTTCACTGTTATGCTGGCACAACAGGAGCCTCAGGACATCAACATCACACTCACATTCATGGTTTAATAAAACAGGACAATGTTACCTCTGCCAATTTTAAAACTTCTGATCTTTCTGTGGAAGCCAAATAAGTCACATATAGCAATCTGAGTATGTGAAGTTACTATACTGCTTTGATGCAGTAGCTTCTCTAAAAGAACCCAAGTTTCCTCCTAAGATTAAAATCTTAAGGAAAGCCCAAAGACAAAATCCAAACCCTGTACAGCCCATCTCTGCTTTCAGCCACCTGAGCAATAAGATTCTTTCTAGCTGCAGCTGTATCACCTTAAGTGTTTTCCTTGTTCTCTCCAAGGAAAAGAAGATTGTAACTATCTTGTGTTCCCAAAGATATCAAAAGCAAAATAATTATTCATTCTATTGTCTTATACTTGTGCCAAGAACATGACCATCTTTTATGAGGCTTGATTTGAATCAAAACTGCTGTGTTTTGAAGAGAGCTGTCAATGATACTTAGGACTTACACAAGCCTTTCCCAAGACTTACAAAATAAAAATCAAAACCATTAAACTATCTGCCATTCATATGTGCTTGATAAGTTGAAGAGAGCTAACTTTCAAATCCCCTACAAAGAAATGAAGGTATTCTTTTACAAAATCTGACTCTAGCTAAAGACATAACATCAGCTTGGAAAACAAGAGTGATTCAGTTCCTCTGTCCACTTCATGTAGCAGACCCCTGCAAGGACTTCCATTTTGAAAACATTGCCAAAACATGCCTGAAATTTTAACCCCAACTGAACAGATATTGATTACATTGACACAAGAGAACCCTCAACATTGCTGGGTCCTGGGAACAGCCACTGGGGTTCAGTTTCAACAGAGCCACACTGCATGAAACCAGCTTTAAGGCAGAGCTCCTCAGTGTTTTGTGTGATCCCAGCTGGCACAGAATCCTGAGGTACAGACCAGGGAAACAAGCTGAAGTTGCAGTTTCTTACTTGGGAGATGAAGTGACTAAATTGCTCTAGATTTGCAAGAAATGCAGATCTTTTCCTCTTAAAAAGTCATCCTCCTTGCTGAGGCAGTGCCAGTGAAGCCACATCTCTACAGTATCCTTACTTTCCCTCTTGCTACACACAAGTCACCCCTACCAACCCTGACTGAGCTCTGCCTTGGCCCCAGCTGCACACACTTTGATTTTCTGCATTATTTCCTTCTACTCCCAAATTTCTTCAGCTCAAACTTCAAAAACCTCTCTTCCTTCTGTGTCTTTATTTGTATCATGACATGTCATTGCAGACTCACAGCAGGCTTTGCAGTATGTGCTAGGTCAGCTGTTGTCTACCTCTTGTGTTCCAGGACATCCTTGGCTTTAGCTGCACACAAGTCCTAACATTTAAGAAAGATCTGAACACACTAACTGGTGAGAAAAATTCTGCTACATCTAAGACCTTGTTACAGGTTTTTTCCCAATTTTTGTACCCCAGCTACTTCCTAGTTTGGGCAGTTTACCACCATTTCTACTTCAGGGAAAGCACATTTGCTGAACTTACATGAATATAAATTGTGTAGACATCTTTACTCAATTAGATAAGAATATTTTAGTTCACTTTGGGGAAAAAAAAAACAACCAAACAACAAACCAGGGCTTATCTAAGTTAGAAGAAATTGCCGTTCCCTCAGACATTTTATCCAAGCTGTTAACTATTATCATTAAGGGAAACAAACTCATACAGCATCCTTATGTTGTGGAGGCAAGTTGCTGATGTCAGCATTGGCTGGCATGATGTTACATCTACAGGCAAAATTCATGAGCATACTTTACTTCTTCCCACGTGCTGTTTCATTTTCATTTCAAAACAAGGGCATCACTAGTCTTTTTGCTGTATTCAGAATCAGAGCAGTCTTAAGGTAGGTGAGAAAACAAACTAGAAAACTACTCCTGGCTGGCATATGACAGATCAGTCAAAAACCTACAGATTTTCATCACTGCAATCAAAATTAACCAAGAGGGGGTCTGAGAGTGCCTTGCCACATGATTGTCTCATACAGCATTGCCTGGTTGTCTACTGCCCCCACCCCTGGGAGCATTCTTGATCAGAAGCTTTGAACAACCTGGTCTAGTGAAAGGTGGCCCTGCCCATGGCAGGGAGGTTGAATTAGATGCTCTTTTAGGGCCCTTCCAATCCAAAGCTTTCAAAGAGTCAGAGCTACACTGCCTCGGTACCTTTTCAAGAACACTGATTAGATAATCACTTTTATTGGCTATCAGTAAAGCAGCATATTTTTTCCCCTTGCAGAAATTTTACATGCACTTGCTGCAGTAAATGAGGGTGTTATGGTTGTGTGAAAGATCTGAGAGAAAACTCTATGGAGCCTGCAGGAATTAAAACAATAGTGCATCTCCTAAATACTGATTATGACATGATAGTTAGTGCACTGACACTTATGGGGGAAAAAAAAACTAGTCCGCATAAAACACACACTTCTCTGTAGTTGGTGCTTTTCTATGCCAAAACCTGCTTATACATGAAGCAGCAATTTGGGTATCTGAAATAAATAAGTGACAGATTCCAAGGCTCCAAGTTGCCTTATACCACATGGGGCAGCTGCTGAGACATCTCAGCAGCAAAAACTCTCCTGCAAAGCCAAGTGTGGCGTTAGACAGCCACAGAACATCCCAACAGCTCAGCTGCTGGCAGACTTCTGGCTTGGTACTGAAATGAATTTGTTAACCCAACAATCATCTCTGGACAAGAAAGCAGCTCTGGGCTGCATATTTTTACAAGCATTCTGTAGTTTCCCCTGTGCTGCTGCTGCATAATGACTTTTCATACTGACAGAAGAACAAACCAGTGTTTTAATTTTGGAAGTGTCATTATTCATGTATCCAATCCTCATGAATTAGTTTAAGTAGAAGACATAAACGAATGCTTAAACTGTGCATTTTCCTTCAGATTTATTCTTCTTTCATATGATGACTACAAAATGTAAAATGTATTTCTGTTCTGCCTGTAAAGTCATACAGTCAAGTTTAGCTGAATGGCATCCAAAACTTGCAGATGCAAAATTCTAAACTAAGTTTGTGTAACTATCTACTTTTATATTCTCAGCTTTCATCAAATTACAAACTTAACTAGAAATTATATAAAATAATTCTTCACGTGAATAGTTAAGACTTCCTCGTGTGACACAATCAGTTCTGAAATTAAGAAAAAATTTCAGATTGCAAACAATTAACTTGATTTTTGGAAATCTCACTTAAGTACTTCATAGGAGTCCTTAGTATGAACTAGGTTGTAGTTCATACACTAAAAACAATGTCAGTCTCAAGTCAGGCAACACTCGCATACAAAATAGCTGAAACTCAAGCACCCAGCAGGACAAAAGAAAAGAAACTTAAAAAATTGTAAAAACAATGCAGAAGCCCATGTTTAAAAGAGTATGATAGATCTCACTCTTTCCAAAGGAATTGTTTTCACTATACTTATACTCATAACAGATAAACAAAGATATAATAGAGAAAGAGATAACGATGATTAAATGTTATGAAGAAAATGAGTCACAAATGTTTCATGGTTCCTTAAGCAGAAATTATGAACAAGACCAAGTAGCTGCAATTTTAAAGCAGGATTTGCTAACATAACACACAACAAAGTAAGTGGGAATCAACATTTAGCTACATTACTGTGTTATTAGGCCACAAGTTCTACTTTTGAACAATAAATAAAAAATTCTGCAAGGAAAAAATAAGATTTTATTTACATTTTGTGTCTAACTGTGTATTTACATATGAAATTTTGAAAGTAAAAAACACAAAGACCTATTAAAAAAATCTTTCAGTGTTATTACAAGAACTGACTTATTTACCTCCTTTTTGTTTTCCAGTCCTTGTTCAAGCTGATGGTGAACGCTGTATATCTAATCATAATCCTGCTGTTATCACAGCTGTTATGTGCTTTATTTTTGATGACTTAAAGACAGATGTTCCAAAATTGCCCTAGATTCCTGCCAGCCTTTTCAATTGCATTATACAAACAATTAAACTTTCCTGACCCTATTCCTGTCTCTAGATAAAATTCAGACGTTGACACTTCAAGAAGCAAATAATGTATGTAAATTGGTTCTAATGACAGCTATTGATGTGTAGTCATATGCAAATAGAGTATTATCAAACATTAAAATGTCCAGGAGCAGTAGCTAGATGGATGCAGTCAAGAAAAATTAACTAGAGGACACATATTCCAGATACTTCCCACAGTATGTAATGCAATTAAACAGAAGCAAAGGGGAAATTCACACTAGAAACTGCCTCTCTCCTGCCATGCCTATTTATTCCCCATCATCTGTTATTATTGTTGAGAATCTTCACATTGTGTCCCAATTAAGCAAATCTCTCAGAATTAATAAGGGTTCACCTTCTCTATCACCACATCTTTAATGTTTGGAACTGAAAACACTGGCACTTCATGCTGTATATGAGTGTGAGCAGTTAGAATAATAACAATTGTAAGATGGGCTTGCCAAAAAATGATTACAAGTCAAGCTTTATTGCAAGGGTGTCTTGTTTAGGAGGATTTAGCACAATTCGATGGGGTGACAGCAGTTGTCAGGCATTGATACTAAGCATAATAACTATTAAGGAGACAACTCACTTACTGAATATTCAGAGTGCTGCACCATTGTTTGGGCATGTTTGGAATACAGATTATTTTGCTATGGTTTGTTAGTCTTATAATGAAGATTTTAAAAACATTACAGCAAAAAAAAAATCTTTTTGTTTGATATTCCACCCAGTGGGTTTCATGGAACCCAATGATAAAAAGATGACAGCATTCAAAATTTCCTGAGGGTGTGACAAATTCGACTTACCCAAAGCATTTCTTGACTCTAACTTGTAAGTCACTTGTTAGATTTTAAGCAATCTGCTGTATTTTTCTGTACATTTCAGTTGCTTCAATTTTAGCATGGTGTCTTCTATTTTCTTTCTGTTTTCAAGCCACTTCTCCTAGCTTTTTGCCGTTTCCTTTCCATAAATATTGGGAAAGGATATTAAAAAAATTGCTTAACAAAGAACTCTAAGATTTATTTCTACTTCAACAATATAGGGCAAGCTGATAAGTTTAAGAACCATGAAGCACCTTTCAGTATTTTCCCTGCAATCTGAGTCCTTCCCTTTAAGTATTGAATCCTCCCAATAAGCATCAACAACCATTTCAAAAAAATTTTGTTTTTATAGTCACCCCTGATAAAACAATCTTGAAGTATGATTTCATATTACAATTTCTAGTCTAATATGCTGGCTCAGCACATCTCTGCTCTACTGTTTTTGGGGGTTTTTTGCCTCTTTTTTTGTTATCTCACTTTCTGCACCCACCTTCATTCTGCTGGAGGAGACCCCATCATATTCAGAAGAGTTAATGCTGAAGATATTTGTGTTACACCACACAGACACAGTGGTGATCCACAGCCACTTGAGGTAGCTGCCACCTCCACAATCAGGCTGCTAATGTTGCACATAGCACACTAATATTTATCACAGCCAATGTTAAAGGAAAGCAAGGATCCATTTTCCTCCCACACATCATTTCACAGAGTGGAAAATGGCAGATATGCACTTGTGAAAAGAAGTGCAGTGAAAGAAGTAACTGTTTTGGGATCCCTCTGCAACCAGAGGAAGAAAAACTCCCCCAGGATAAAGAAAAAAAAAAAAAATAAAATCACAGGATAGATTCAAACTCATTCAAACTTTTTCCAGTCTAACCTGGTATTGTACATAAATTCAGGCCGATATCCTACTTTATGTTCACCTGTGTAAGGCTGAAGCAGACAGGAAAAATTGATACTATTATTTAACACTTTAAAGCAAAACCATTCCATTTCTAACTTTTTCACAGGATAATTTGTACCTGCATGAAGAGTAAAGCAGAGGAAGGGAACTTGGCCTTGATTAAAGCTCAGTAAACTGGGTTTCCCTGTTTCTCTGTCATGAATGTACTGAAAGCACATTAAGATTTAAAGCTACAACATTTATCCACATTATCCCCTTTCTTCTTCCCCTGTATTGCTCTCCTTGCCCAAGGAATTGATCCTGGATAACACAAGTAGAGACTAATTTTTAGTGCCAAGCAAGTTACCTATTCCATGTGTCCAGAGAATTAGCAGGAGCTCCCAGACACATCACAAAGCTTCCCCAGGAGCCCTGGAAAATGCTTGAAGTTTAATGTGGATTCATTAATCAGGAGAAAAAAAAGTCTTCACTCACAGAAGAAGTAAAACTCAGACTGTGACAATCACAAACCATTCTAGTACAGAATCACTGAATATGATATGCTCTTTGGTTAGTCATATTTCATCATTTTTTCTGGTCTGAAGGGTGACAGAGATGAATAAACATTGCTTATTTCCCAACAAATACAGCACTTTTTCTGGCTCACTGAAACCAAAACAGATGCCCATCTCATCCATAGACATCACAATACTAAAATTACCTGTTCAGCTCTCATGCCACAGCACAAAAATGAACAGAACCAAAGGGAAAATAAATTCACACAGAAATCTTTCATAGTACACCTGCTATAAATACACATAAGGAGGACAACACAGGCTTGGCTTGTTTTTGTTTCAGAACAAATGTATTCCAGTTGAATTCCTGTGCTCAAGACATTAGGTGGTATTCTAGTGGAAGATTTTTGACTAGTTTGTGCATACATTAAATATAGGTTTTTTTCATGCAGTACCTCTTCATGGGTCACCTTTTCCAACTGGGAAGCTACATTACAAAGTAGCATCAGATCCAAGGCCAGCTGTTGCATTTAGAAACCTTGCAGGGATGAAACAACCCCTGGGATGAGGACACAGGCACTGACGGGATTTTCCATTGCAAATCTTCGCCCTCCCCTCAAGTGTTGTAACTTCAGAAATTTTAGCCACAGCACTAACATCATCAAGCTAGATTCTTTTGGGAACACAATTTCCTTGTTTTGTCTTAGGCACAAGCACACTGGGTCCAAGTTTCACTCCAGTTTCTCCCCCTTACCTCATCATAGGAAATACTGAGAGGGCATAGGGATTTTGGTGAAACTGGGGTGAATAAAGTGGGCCATCAGACACAACTCAGCAGATTTCTGCTAAGTTTCTAGAACTGAGATCTGAATTTAAGTTAATATTTAATTGCTGGAAAAAGACAATTCTCTTGATAGGTCTATTATACAGGTATGCACCATTATCTAAGAGACCGAAAAAGGTTTTTCATTTTATCTAACAAGCGCCTTTAATAAAAAAAATGTTAAATCTTACTTCTAATAAAGCACATCACTTCTCTAACAAAGCCTTTATGATTTCAGCTCTGTTTCTTCTTTCTCTGCCCTACTGAAGGCAAAGAAAAGCCTCTAAACCAAGCTAAAAAAAATCCCCCAAAACTCATGTCTTCTGCGTCTGTTGTGGTCAGAGACAGCTGTGCACATAACACAGTCAGACACATCTATCCTGTGTCAGCAAACAGGCCAGACCAATCCTCAGCTTCAGCATTTGGGACCACAAATCTGGCCTGCAGTCATATTTGCTTCCTTCACCTTTCCTCAGTCTCCACCATCTGTTACATATTTTAATTATCAGGAATCTTTTAACTGAATTAGCAGACTTTAGGTCAGGCCTTTAGTGAACGCTTTTTTTCTGCTGAGATCCAGGGAGTTCAGACTTTCAGGCCTTGCTGCTCCTACTGTTCCTTCAGATGGACCTGAATGAATAGTTCTCTTCTTTCTCTACTGATTCCTCCATAGTTTATTTTGAACTACAACAAAATTCAGTTATCCCAAAAGATCTTTCTTCCATAAAACCATTTGTCTTTTAACT
>WEIU01008943.1:221900-256218 GCA_013389925.1 Aegithalos caudatus
CCTGCCACATTTTTGGAAGAAACCTTCTTTCTCTCAAACTTATTAAACGTTTGCCACAAAGGCAAGATGACGAAAATATCTATGTTGGTAAAAAGCTTAAAATCCTAACATCTTAGTGAAGTTATATGCAAAAAGACATTTGAAGGGCATAAACAAGACACTTCAATGAATAGTAACAATGTGAATAAGTGTTTTCAGATTCTAAACCACAGCATCTTTGATGTTGCATATTGAAGTTGTAAAAGAAAGCTGTTCTTAAGATTAAAATAATTACCTCAAAATAGTAAGGAATGCCAGCTCAATCATCCATTAGGCCTCCTGAATAACCAGGTATAACAGGATTAAAAGCACACATCAGAAGTAAACTCAGGAAAAGCAGTGTGGGTGTATCTTCAACTCAAGGAGCATATCAGATCTCAGACATACACAAACCACATAGCAAAGTAATTCCAATCATGTTTTGTTTTTTAAAGACTTTCCACAGTTTTACATAGGTATAAACTGTTAAATTAGACCTTCCTTAAGAAAACAAGGTAACTATTCATCTGTGTTTATGATGAATTTATGTTTGACATCAAAATGTTTATTGCACCAGTCATTAGGTATATTACTCTTAATAAGGGTAAATCACAAAGGCTTTGCAAAAACATGATGCATATTAAGATAATTCAAGAGCTCTTCAAAGGAGCAGCCTAATCTGATCTACATGTGCTGTTCTTCAGGACAGACCCCATCTAAATCCTATTTGATCAGAACCCTTTCATGGAATCTGAAAGTAGGGAAGGTCTTCCCAAGTGTCAGAAAAATTCTCATTAAAATGTGGGCTTTGGGCACAATTCTCCTGCTGGGCTTTAATTTCTCACTGCATGACCACTGTTCCATATGTCATCTTATTTCAATTTGAAGCGCCTCCTAATTATCTTTTTATCTTGTTAAAGGGTGAAAATTTTCCAAGTAGTACTTTCCTCTGGAGATTTGTTTCTACCAGAGAGGCTTGGTTAATATGTACAGTCCAGTTTGCTGTCCTCTTGAATTGATCTTGTTCTAAGGCTATTCCTTTGCTACAATCAAACAGGTAGGCTAGCTATAAAATAGCATAATCCTAATATCTTCCTTTCTCCTTTTCAAATCTTATAATTTAAACCTTATGTCCCATTGCATAGCTCTTCCTTCTCTAAAATTGCAGTATCTCATAGAAGCTTTTCACATACATTTGTACATGCTATGACTCTCACACCAGACTTTTCACTGTCAGACAAGGAAGTCTTCAGGTTGAAAAAATGAAGAAAATAACATCTGTTTTTTTTTATGAGTACTAACAGTTATCTGGTAGACTTCATAGGGTCTCTGCCACAAAGCTCAAAATACAGTTTTTCAAACCAAGAAACAACAAGAAATACAATTTGCCTTCAATATATGAACTTTATCTGGATTTCCAAAATACAAGTTTAAATCAGTGCCTATAGTTCAACCCCTGGTAAGTCTGCATATCACAGGTCTCAATACTGAGAGAAATGTATTATTTTTAAGACATACCAGACTGAGTAACATGAAGGAATTATTCAAACCCTTGCTGAGATCTCAATACAAAGTACTGAGCAAATAAGCATTACAGTCTTAAATCTCAAGATAACTCCTCCATTCTGTGGAAGAACCTACCCACCAATTTGTCATCAAGCACTTTGGAAACTTTTTCTTAGTACTACAATTGCATAAAACACCTACATTGCCAAAATAACCTTACACCATGGTGCAGCTCTTAGCCTGGCAATTGGCAGACCTCATGCTATGGACTCTGTTACTTCCAGAGACCAATTTTTGTGTGATCTATTAACATTCATCCTTCATTCTGAAACTCCAGTGTACAGTTCAATTTTATATTTATGAGTACTACTCCAAACAAGCAAAGGCCTCCTGCTGCTCTCTGCAGAATGAAAGCATGTGTCTGACAGGAAGCAGAGAAAGCTATTTCAGGATTATCCATGTGGCTCAAAGTTAAACAGGATTTCAAGATGAAAATGTAGCAGATCTGTAAAATAACAACACCTTTATGTTTTTTTGGGAGTATTTAATATGCCAAACCATAAATCTGTATAATTTGTTAGCTAAAAACCAAAAAGGGAAAAATACTTCAATTTGAGATCTTTGATAACAGAAGCCTCATTTCTCTAAAAGAAAGGACCTTCTTTAGAGGACAAGGATCCAGGTTAACAAAAGGTTAATATCTGTCACCTCACAGAGATCAGTATCTCCCATTCCAGTGGCTAACATTTCAGAGGCTACAACAATTAAACCATAAGAAAGCCATGACCAGTGTAATGTAATAGTTGTATTAGTCAGGCAGATCATCTTACATTGCTGGGTATTCTGAAAGATCCCATGAGGATTCCAGATGTAAATTCTTGACGAGAAAGGAAATGATAGAAGTGTCTCAAAGACTTATTTTTACTTTCTGTACAGCAGTGAGCACATGGTAGAATAACGAGTCCATTCATTCATAATTGCAGATGTTTTACACATCTTGCTGAAACATGTGCATTAATGTGTTATATGGAGCTCTCTCTTCTGTTTCCAAAGTGTTAGGATAATTATTCTCTGATTTGCATGTTTGAAGTGTACAGACACATGCATAAACCCTTCTGAGCTCCTGCTCCAGTTATCGCTGTTACAACTCATGTCAATCACAAATAAATCATCTCCTCACTGAAGGTGGGGATGCTGCACAGTTATTGACACACAACTACACAGTTCACACTCTGGAAGGTTCTGGCAAGGCAAGGCTCTAGGGCTCGTTCCTGTGGGCTACACAGTGTGAACCTCCTCAGCTGTGTTAGGTGATAGGGCACTCACATAACATGGATATTTATACCTCTGCTGGAAGATTATTCCAGACATTCTGGAAATCCCATAAGCTAGCTGGTTACTACACACAAACTTCTCATGGTATTCAAAGATGCTATCACAGAGACTACTTCAAACAAAGAAAACTACTAAGCAGTGAGAGAAAGGGGTTTGTTTGTTTTAATCAAGAACTTTCTGGATTAATTTCTTTCAGTTCCAGATTTTTTTTTTTCTCCTTTTGAGTCTCACTTCCTCTTCCGTTCTTTCTCCTTCCTAGTCCTACCAGACCAGGAAGGTGGCTTCCCTATAAAATGATGTGTTCTCTCCAAGTTTATTATCAATGCTTTGTTACCCTGATATGCTTCTACAGATACTTCACCTGTAACCACATTGTGCAAAAGATTAATCTTTTCATCTATTCAATCCTGCCAGCTTTCTCTACTCAAAGATGCTTTGCCAATGTACTTGTTTATTAGTAACAATATCTCCATTCATGTGATTACTGCATCCCATTTCCCTAACTTCTTGTGATCTTTCCACACAGAGAGAACTTGTTTGAAAAAAGTTCAACCAACACTTTTTAAACCCGAGCACATCTGAAAAGTCGCTAAAATTGAGATGTAAAAATAAAAGGAGCTGACTAATTTTCAGAAGTCCCAAGCCCTTCAGCCTCTATTGACAGCAAAGTACATTCTGCCCCTTCAGCTGCTGAAACCAGACTCTGCCCTAGACCCAAGGGCACAACCAAAATGCAAGCTGGATCACATCAGTCATCTTGGACGACAAAAATATTTTATCAACCAAAGATTACCAGTGTATAGAGTTTCATGGTAGAAGAGATTAACAAACCAATCAACCAACAAAAACCCCACCACAATCCCCTGTAGATATTTACTTATTCTTTTAAATAGAGCTCTGCATTTGCCACACTTCATGGACCACTTTAAGATTCCAACGTAATTGGATGTTTGATTCCCCTTAGTTTAACCAAAGTCAGAGGGAACATATCTGGGTTTTTGCACTGACACAGAGCTGAGTTTACCTGTCGTCAGCCTCAAAGATTACTTACAGCAGGAAAAAGTATGTTTTGGGTGATTTGACTAGAAAAGAACATGCTTATTTATTGACATCCCAACTTCCCCAGGAAAGTAGTAAAAATTTTATGTTGAAGTGTTCACACCAAACAAGTTGGCCCAGTCTGTACCAAAACACTGTACAAAGCAATTTTGCACTTGGAGTATTTTCTAGGACATCCTACCTTAGCTGTGGACCTTACATATACTTTTTATATAGTTTACAGCTAAGGACAAGTCATCACTGGAGAAAATTCCTGTTAGTGATTGATACATGCTGATATTCTTATTCATAAATGCTGCATCATTATTCTTGCCTGAACACAGGTAAAGTTTATTTTCACCCTGTAATTTCTACCTAGTCAGAATGAGTTAAGAGGCTGGCACTTATAAAGTGTACAGGATACAAAATGAATTATAAGCATGTCAAAGAATGAAAGGGAATTAGTGATGATGGTTGAACCTCAGAAGAGCTTGAAGTTAAATTCACAAAGGGCCTTATTTGAACTTTATACAAAACCACACGAATCTGAAAATGGGGGGAACATAAAAATACCATCTGTCAGTCTCAACCCCACTCTTAACATTCCATCCAGGTGAGAAATACCAGGAATCTTATATAGATTTTTGATATTTCTTCTAATCATTGCTGAAGCTGGAAACTGCAGTGTAAGATTCACACAAGGGGAGAAAAAAAAAAAAAAAGGAGGAAAGGAAAGGAAAGTTACAGAAAGAAACATTTTGGATTTGGGTGAGGGAAGCCCTGTGCTAATTTCACACTCAACATACCAGGGTTTATTTACCTAAAACACATAACTGTAGTATGCAATGATCCCTGCAAAGAATGAGAACCCAACCATAGGTTGGGGGACTCAAAGAGATGAAGGGTTGGCATGGAGAGTAAATTATGAGGCAAAAAATCCCATGAATCCACATTTTTGGATAATTAAGCTATTGTGGATTTTCATATGGATGAATGCTCTTGGGACACCTGATATGAGCTATTAGCTGGAGCAGTGCAAAATTTAATTTATACAAAGAGTAAAGATCATCTTTTCCTAACAATTTTTTTGTGACTAAAAGAGAGGGTGGAGTACAAAAAGCACATTTGTCATGAGAAGTCATTTTTCACCCATGTGAAAGAGTCAAAATTTCCCAATATGGTGATTAAGCAAAATGAATGATTTTGCCTGGTGGATGCATTTTTTCCTACTCTGTCATAAAAACATCAACTATTGAACTTATAGCAGACTTCATGTAGACAGATAATTTTTCTCTAGATTAGAAACTTTAAAAAATAATCAAACCCTTGAAAATGTACTTTTTTAAAATACAGTGATAAGATAAAACATGAAAACTGAAGGGGTTTAGTATTTTGGGGTTCAAGGGAGGTTTAAGAGTCCTATATGCTTTGCATGTCAAGTTTATGTTAAAAAAATAAACACCTATTACACAAAACCTAAGTTATTCTGCACATGACATTGCACTAGGCAGGCTTTGAATTTTTTTCTTGAATACTAAAATCTTGTGTGTTGCAGACACTAAAGCAATGAAACAGAATCTACAGAAGAAAATGGAATTATATAGCCTTAAGCATTATGGAGTCTGCATGCTGTTCTTTGTTAAACAAGCACCATACTCCCTTGTCTGGCAGGACTCTCATTTTCAGCAGCAGTTCAGCACTGCCTCTCTAAATGACACAAAGCAAGGAAAATAAAGTTTTCAATGAAGCCTCACACAATTAAAATGTTAAATATTTCACATGCTATTCTGATGTCTGCAGGAGGTAAAGCTTCACAGGGAGCTAACTTATCCTCCACAGCCAAAGGAAATGAAGCAGTGTCAGCCATCAGATGGCTTTACCTCAGTGCATGTTCCAAAGAGATTCACAGGCTTTGCTTTCACATAAAAAATAATTTAGAAAAAGAAGGTAATGGAGGCTGTATTACAAAGAGAACAGTTCAGTCTCATTTGACAGGCAGTAACTATGGGTCAGACTGTACAATTGATTTTTTTCAGCAGAACACTTCTTTGATTTCTATAGGGAGCTTAGCTTAAAAATTGATGAGACAATACATCCTTATTAAAGCAACCATTTTAGGAAAAAAACTCACCTCATCTTGTTCCCACTGAAGACTGACAAAACCATCTATTACTGTAGAACATCTTCCCTTCAAGCTCTCAATTTTTAGGAATTCTTAGACACAAAATCTAGTTTGCAGAATAGGGTAAATACAACTGTCTACAAATAAAGTTTGGCAAGTTCCTAAGAGCTGGTAGGACTTGCACCCAAATTGCTGGTTGGGTTTTTAGTGTCACTTTTCTCTGCCTGGCTCCTTAGGGCTACAAGGAGTGGGTAAAGTGTAACAGGAGCACGAGCAAAGATGCAGAATTTATCTGCACTAACTTCCCAATAGGAAAATGATCCAGACTCTGCAATACCTCTATAGCTAGGTGTTACAGGGTGGTAGGTGTGATGTGAGCAGGATTCTGGCCCAGGACACGCTGCAGGGTCAGGAGATGCACGCACCCGACGAGCCACAGGAGGGCTGCACCAGCGCTCCCAGAGCCCGGTACCAAACCCGGCTGTTCCGACTGGCAGTGACACAGAGCCGAAGCACGGGTGTCTAAACAATACACAAACGCTCCAATAAGAAAGGGTTTAAAAGTTTTCACTGCTGCGAGTCACAGAAGCAACTTAATGAAGTATTTCACATCTCACACTAACTGGTTCTTCAGTTTTAAAGTACAGCAAAGGTCAGTGTCCTTGCCTGCCTTTACCTATCACTGCCTGTAAAAGCAAGGTGACATTTCCCCTTTAGATATCATCCAGGAGACTTTCACAGAATTCCCAGAATTCATTTTCTGAGTGCAGCACCAAGGCTGATGTCTGAGAGCAATTCTGCTTTGCAATTATTAAGCATTGTTTATAACTGAGCAGCATTTAAGATTGTGCTCAGTCCAAGTCCACCCTCTGTCCTCAGCTGCAAACAAACATTAAACACTTTCTCCCATAAAGTCCAACAACAGAGATAAGACAAGATACGAAACATACTGAAGTCATAAGGGTAAGAGGGTTGGAAAATTAACAACATGACAGCCCCAAGTGCTGCAAAATGTTCCAGATGCATAATGCCTTCTCTGGAGGAAACAAAAATAAACCAAGCCCACATCTTCGACTTTTCAAACCAGTTTTCAAATTCACAGAATAATTCGTCATTTAAAAAAAAAAAAAAAAAAAAAAACCACCAAAACGGGACAGGGATGAGATGATGGGGGACACACACACACATTTTGGAAACACCTGATACGACAACCATAGTTTACCGTCCATGTTTAGGACCCTTCCCCAAAAAGCTAAACAATCTTGGTTTACAACTATCATCAACTTAATCCAGGCAATTAGTACAAAAAACAAAGCAGATCCAAGGGATACTCCATTGCAATCCTCAAGGTTTCACTCAGGGAACAGCAGTCAAATTTCCCCACTTACTTTTCTAGCCCTGGTTTTCCACAACTTTTTTTGCACACACTCAAATTGAAGCATTTAATTTTATTCCAAATAAGAGAGGTGTTTTTCAAGGTTTCTGCCAGAATGGCAAAGTCAGCAGGATTTTGACAAAATGCAACAGGAATTTAAAGAGTGAAGGCAAAGTATCCCATCACCTGGAAAGTGCTGATAATGACAGCAACCAAGCTGGAGAACCACTTAGAACATTTAATCAGGCTGTGGTACAGATTAATTTGATACAGTTTTTAAGGTGCTTTGAACATGAAAAGCATAACTTAATTGTTTTATCTTTGGCTTCATCACCACCACTGTGCCTCATCCCACTTAACGGTGCAAGGAGCTGGTGAACTCCTGGTGTTATCCTGGGCTGTGACAAAAAATGGTTCCAGCAACACCCCAGTCCCTTGCCTACTTTCAAGCTAATAACAATAGATTGCTGGGTAGATATTTGTAAAAATGTTCTACTTTTCATTCACATCAGCCCAGCTGTGCAACTCCAAATGTATTCTGGCTAAAAGTTAAATCAGTACCTAATGAAAAAAACCTTAAAACCATTAACAGTAATAGTGACTTCCACTTTCAAAGCATCAGCAGCTGTGACAGCACCCAAGCAATTAACAGGTCCCTTTGGATTTATGAGGTTTCATATACAAACTGTAACTCCTGCAGCAGTTTAGGTAGATTAGAGGACACTGTACTCCAAAGACTGTCTAACATCTTCCTTTGAAAATCACTTCTACCAAAAGAGTGTGAGAACAACACAGAGCAATCTATTGTTACTTATCCATCACTCTTAGACCAAATTTGGACAACAGTACAAATACATAGCAAGTGGTATCTTGAGTCTTCAATTAACTCTTGAAAAAACAACATTCACTTAAAGGGATGACAGGAGAGAAAGGTTCAGACATTCTGCTGTCTGACTGCACATTCATTAATCAGTGAACATAGGACAATTATACTGTATTAAATAAAAAAGCATGTTTTTTCTTCATTCAGAGGCTATCTGGCTTCCTACCTACATCCTCAAAGACAAAAGGATAGGAAAACTCAACTAGTTGTGCAGTGCATCAAAATGCCTCAAATACACAAGACAAGTACAGCACACAAAACTGCCAGGACTATGCACATTTCTGACCTTTCTGAGGAAGTGAGAATTTTGCACTAGTAACAATTATACTCACATTACACCAAGATAATGGGCCTGCTCTTTTATTATACTGTTTAAAAATTCATCCCTCAAGCTTTGGGGATTTTTCGTACCTTTCTCTTTGGTGGGTGGGCATGGGGAGGTGTTGGTGATGATTTGGGGAAGAAGCACACCTTGCCTTAAAGATGGAATACAGAGAAGTGCCCTAGGAAAAGTAATATTCTGTCAGCAACAGAAAAGCAAGGGGATGAAAGCAAACTCAGGGAAAGAGACTGGAGCTGCCAGAGTACCCCCATAGCAGACATCCTGTGCAAATACAACACCTGGCAAAGGTTTGAGCCACCACCTGTGGTAACAGGCAGAAAACACCTGAAGAACATCACAGTCTGGAGCAGCTCCTAGGTACACATTTCAACAACATATCAATCAAAAAGTGTATTTGTATCAATCTGACATGTTAAGAATGATACAGGGCTGACTTGTTTTCTTGTTTTTCTCAGACAAAAGAATCAACTCACCTTCTCAATCCTTTGTTTTTGTTTTTTTTTTTGGCTTTTCCTCATAACAACCAACACTTAAATAAAATTTTTAAAAAACCCACAAAACTATCATGAAACATTATAAAGGGAATGGCACACTTTCCTTGGAGAAACAAGGTGCAGCAATAGGAACGCATTAGCTAGCACATGGGAGCCAGAGTAAAGAATTACAAAGCTCTTCAGTACTCTTGTCATAAATGCTTTCAGGCATCCTCTTAATTTGTAAATACTTCACGTAGAGATACATAGGCCTTTATTAATTCATCCTCCTGTTGAAAGGACAGGATCCTACAGCAAAGCTCTGTGATACGAGACACTGAGAGAATGCACAGTAACTCAGAATTTCATTTGATTTCTATCCAAAAAAAATTTAATCAAGCAGATTACAGATTAATTGCAATTCTCTAAGTCAAAGAAAAAATCTGCAGCCTTTTCCCAGAATCTGCTTTGTGACTATCTTAAAAAATGCTAGAGGATTTGGTAGTGCAGTTTACATGCCTTTTTTTTTTTTTTAGGGGCTTATCTCATTAGCTGTCTTAGAGCTGAAGGAACGCGAGCATGCACTTCACCCCCTCTGGGCAACAGCCCCTCCAAAATTATTGATTTCACAAGGTTGGTAATTCAGCTGGAATGTCAACCTCAAAATCCATGAGAGAGGCCTAAACATAAAAGACTCGACATAAGACTATTCTGCCTGGCAAAAGCTGCAAGGTTCTCCATGCTTGGGAAGTCTTCCATTTCAAAACACAGGAACTTTTCAGTGGAATATCAGCAAGGTGGTTAGGGCACTGTTGAAGCAATAGAACTCCTGAAGACTTACCACCAGCTTTTACATATAAACATAGTGTTCTGCACATAAATTGAGAGAGACTTCAATGGAAATGTTTGCATTTCAACACAAGTCTCCTCACTGAGTGATCTAGCTTGTCTCCAAGATCAAAGAGACATGCATTAACATCTTCTGGCTTGCAGAAGAAAACACACACAAAACCCACCCATAACTCAGAGTGCAGTGAACTACAGAAAAGCAGCCAGGGAAAACAAGAGGAAACAGAATGGATAAACCAGATCATCCTCCAGAAACAGGACTAAATACAGATGCAGATTAGCCTGGCAAGCTGAACACTTCTAGGAAGTGCTGATATGTCACTGTATTGCCAAAATTAGAAAAACTGTGTAGGAAGCAATTAGCTACTGTAGATTCTCCCTACTTAAAATGATTGTTCAAGGCTATATTGTAATATGCAGTTGGTCATACCAATTCAGCACATAAATGCTGGCATGAAAAATGCCATTTATTCAATCTCAACTTCAAAAAAAATCAAATTGAGTTGAGAGAAATAACAGTTCTTTTCTTGACCATTCTGCATTTACACTTCAATTCTATTCCCAACACGCAGCTTTGTCGAGCACATTGTATGTGTGTCCTCCATAATTAAAGCTTTATTTGAAACTCCCCCCTCTTTCCACAACTCCCTTGGTTAGATCAAAACAGTAGAGACAAAAACTGAAACATGCCTGGGGTGCAGGAGAGAACAAGAAAGACTATTTAGTGATGTAGGCTAATGGTGGTGGGGAGGAAAGGGGCTGATTTTCACATCTCAGAACTGTTAAGCCTGCAAATATTACTGAAATCACATCTGGGAACAAAGCTCTGCTTTAAGGAAGTTCACCCATGAGTGTTGCTAAGCAATGGAGAAGCGGCAAGGGAGGGGGAGAGTGCCTGACTTTAGGATTGGGAGGATGGATAGAAGATAAAGTAAGGCTTCTGCACAGCTTTATTTATAAAACTTTCAAGTTCTTTGTTTTTATTGCCTGTCTTCCAAACCACTTGTACCATGATTAATCAGGTCTCATTCATTATCTCTCCCAATGCACGCCCAGCACAAAGAGAGGTGCTGCATCCTGGAGCACTGGCACAAGCATTTGCACACCAGAACTGCCAACATCTGTCCTGGATTTAACAGGTAAGAACAGGAGAAGCTGTCCTGATGCAAATACTATAGCATTTAATGTCTATATCTTAGAGAAATACTGCAGGTACTTGTTTTTCTGTAACTTAAACTATGTATTGTATGGGAAATAAAATACTAGTGATAGCTAGAGATTGCTCTAACTCTATTTGTATGCTGATAGTTACAGAAAAGTGAAGTATTTTATCTTATAAGATCAATAAATGTCACATCTTCAGCCTACTTAAATGAAGTTTTTCTGTCCACTTTCTACTGGCATCTTGATATTGTAAAAGTTTCTTGTCCTGCTTTAGCAAGATTGCTTCCAATCCTTAGGAAAGCAACTACACATTTTCAGCTGTAGACAAATACATTGCCTCATATTATTTCCCAGAAAACATTTGTTGCCTTGTTCAGCTAAATGCCTCCATAAACTATAGCATGTACATTTGTAAAGCATGCATTGTTGGAACAGTAAATTGAATTCTTTGATTCATTTTTACATGGCAGCAGTATTTTTCTTTTTTTTTTAATCATCATAAATACTCTGGAATGCTCATCTCTTTATTACTCAGAATTATATTCCATATGCTAAGGCATTTGCAGCCTCACAGGTCATTTCATAGGCATTAAACTTTTACTATATACCTGTCTTCTTAACATTTGCTAATAACTCATCTGGAAAGAGAGTGACATTTGTTGCTGAGTAACAGATGTCTGCACACACAGCATGAACTAGGAGCATTTCTCAGCCTGAGATCCTAGATTATGATTAACTACCTAGTCAGTATTCTAGTTAGAGATATTATGAAGGCCTTTCCCAAAACTTAAGATACTCAAAACCTATCACTTCTACAGCACTCCAGTGGTGCTCTCTGCACATGGGATGCATTTCCCTGACAGGCAAATGACATTTAACAGACTGAACAATAGAAACTAATTAAGAAGATTGAGTGTTGTAATCACATTTTTATTTTATACTTTTAGTGTGTTCAAAGCCAGAGACTCTGAACCAAACATTTTAAGCTCAAAGAAGCATGGACACTGTACAAAGGCAAATTAAGCCACATGCTGAAAAAACAGCCTAGAAGTTTTCCCCTGAAAGGTGATAGATTAATTACTGAGACTGGAAAGTTTCCCATGCCAACACATAAAATAAGTCACCTTTTGTACTGTATTTTATTTACATACACAGTCAGTAGGAAATCTATGGACAGTTGCTTTAGAGATGAGCAGGCATAGTCATATCATTTGTCATCCTCCAAGAACTCATCCAAAACAACATGATCAAGTGGAAATATAGACCAGGATGGAAGAAAGATGCTGTGGATAACCCAGCAGTTACCAGTTTCATATAGCAAACCTCTTGAAATGGATGACATATAGAAAATGCACTGAGATCTATCATGTTCCATTGCCTAATTGACTTTTTTCCCCTTTTGCTTTTTCTTAATGAAAAGCAAGGAATGAGAGAAGAAATCTTCCCTATCAGCAGCAGCAGGGGTTGCTGCAGCAAGATGATAATTCCCTCCTGCTACTCTGCTGACAACCACCAAGCTGCACAGGAAGAGCAAAGCATTTTAATCATGGAATTGAAAAACACAGCAGTTCCTAAAGCTTCACCTTACCTTGGTTGATTTACATTAATTTTAGGATCAACTGGCTTTCAGCAGAATAATGTTATCTATGGAAGATAACAGAAGAAGAAAAATTCAGTCTAACTTCAAGTTTCCCTGTGCATAACAGGCAAGGATATATGTATATAAACAGTTCTGAAACATCTTAGATAAGCAAGGACTATTGAATTCCTTAAAAGCACAGTGCAAACTCATGGGCTCCTTAATTCCATACTAAGTGTTTTATAAGTGCCATACTTTCAAATGCATGTCATTAAAAGGATAAAAAATAAGTTAGCAACTGGAAAGTCAGGGTCCAATCCAGTGTCCACTGGACCCATCAGAAATCCTGTGACAGAGGCCTCAAGGTTTTGGCTCTGGCTGTTTCATCAGATTATCATTTATAACAAAGGCACTCCATGAGGAGCTGCTAAGACAAATGCAAATCTTGTGCCAAAGACAGTCAGACACCCCCCAAAATTAAAAATTTGAGCACACAGCAGCTTTCAGGCAGCAGCTTTGGGCATGTGGCACAACATCTGCTACAAAAACACTAGAAAGCAGACCTGAGGCAAACTGGACGGGTGCCAGCTCCCAAGATTATCCCCCCTCCAAGGCTGTCAAGTAAATGGACAGATGGCAGCCGATGCACTCACAGGATAGTTAGCTCAGTTAACAATCAAGTATGCTAAATGATTTCAGATTCACTCTGCACCAAGCATTGTACTTTCCAGTGAACCATTAACACTGTGTCCTAATAGAAATATGGTTTGGTATGAAGGAACTGGCAGATCCTGTATTTTACAAGACAGTTTCTCTGGAACAATTTGTCAGGGAACATTAGATCTGCCTTCATGAGTAAAGTGAGAATCTGCCAAGTTTGCCAGGCGGGCTTGTTCATAATTTTAATTCGAGGGTGTTTGAAGAGTGAGGATGGAAACAAACACAAAGATGCAGGTCAGTTATCCACAAGCTGTTCCCAGGGATGCAGTCAGCAGAAAGCAGGAGGGATGTTTGGGGCACACAGGATCTCACATCACAGCAGCTGTGCCCCTGCAGTGCTGCCTGCCTGCTGCAGGGCATCCCACAGCTCTCCTGGACAGGACAGCTATCACAAGCAGCCTGCTGTTGTCACCCAAGTGCATGGATGTGGCAATTCATTCCAGAAAAGCTGATGGACCTCGGGTTTAAATGGATAAAACCCATAAAGAAAATTTGGCCTTCCTACATCAAGGAGGCAAATAATTCAGTACTGAACACTAGCACATAGCATGCAGGTGGACTTTTGGCCTCAGCATTACGAGATACATCTTTAAATTTTTCCTCCTTATGGTTAGATATGATTGCCTTTAAGGACATTTCTAGACTTAGTGACAAATTTATTCTATTGATTTGCTTTTCCATAAATCAGCAGGGCAAGAATAGTCTTTGAAAAAATGTTGGTTTCTGCTTCCACCTCCACCCTCTGCTCCTGTTGCACAACCCTTTTATCCATCTACCCAAAATCCCATGTAGCTAAAGAGATGGTCAAAAGTATAATAGAATTTATTTATTATCTATTTGTCTGCCATGACCATTTTATTCATCACTGTTGCACCTAAATAAATACCCTGAGAAAATACACACCATCACCCCTTTTCTGCCTGGTTGGAAAAATCATCCTTCAGCAGAAAGCAGGAGAGAAACCCAAGAAAAACAAGTGGAAAAATAGAAGGACAGGAAAAAGAGAGAACTTAGCTCTGTTGAAGGAGGTAGGAGTTGTGCCATGGATGCCAGAAAAGCAGCACCTCACACTTCCTATCTGTTATCTCAGTTCCAAAGAGTAGGACTGAAGGAAACTGAAAACCATAAAACATTTCTAGTGGGCAACCAACAGATTATTTCCCTGCACAGTCAGGTGAGTGCCAGCTGGAGAGGAGCAGCTTCTGAGAGGTGCTGTGAAATCTCCTGCTTTGGACTCCCCCTCTGACCTCTCCCAGGGCACAGAGCTGGTCGTGCTGCCAGTGCTGAGCCCAGAGAAGCTGCACTGCAGTGCAGGGCTGCAGAAATGTCCCAGCAGCAGAGCCTGCTGTGCTCAGGGAGGGGACAGCACACAGCTCTGCTCACTGGCCCTTTCTGCTGTCACACCTGTTTTCTTCAGAGATGTTCACAGGGCACTGCCACAGTTACACCAGGAAAATCAGCAGTCAAGGATTCACATTCCCTGCTCTTGCAGTTCAGATGTGGAAAGGTGCCACAAAAATACCAGAGCAGAGCAAGAACTTTGCACTGAGCTCCTCAGCAGCCCTCTCTGCAGCTTTCCTCTCTCTTGAGGAGGCAATGTTGTGACTCTGGTGTGTGATCACCAGAGCAGGGAAGTCAGAGATGCAATTTAAAAAAAAAAATAAAGAGCAAACAGGTCAAAAATGGAGACAGAAGCAACCTCATTTTCTGGCTCAACTTTATGAAAATCTGATTAAACCCTAGTGAAATTTAATCTTTGCCTTCCAGACCTCCTGAGACAACAATAAAGATCTCCTGAGCTCATAAAGTACCCAGAGAGGAGAGATATCACTCAACTGTAGGAAAATAGCTGAATAGCTGAGAAAAAAATATTTTTCTTGGCACTAATCACCAGGTAAATCTTAAAAAAAAAAAAAGTCATTAAAAAGTGAATGATAAAAAGCTACACATCACTATTTTCAAATACAAGAATACACTTTAGCAGACAAAGTAATAAAACATGAAAAAGACAAGACAAATTAGCTACAGCAATAATTAGGAATGCCAGACATTCAGAAGAGTATTCATTCAAATTGCTAAGATAGTCAAGAGACATTAAATTTGACTCCCAGCAATCCTGCAGTGCTAACATTTCTTTTTCTTTTTTTTTTCCTACTTCAAGTATACAACTAAACCAAATCAACCTACCAGATATATTTGTATATCAGCCTTTCCCCAGAACAATTCTGCTTCAAAACCACTCATTAAGCTGGAACTGGCAAAACCCAAAGTTCCAGTCTTTCATTCTCAGCCAGAGGCTCCACATCCTTCTAACAGCTGTTCCTGTGTTGCCTCATAAGACAAAGGAAAATGGGGATTTTTTGACTTTCCTTGAAACATTTTTACTTTCATGGACAGATAATACCTGGTGCCATTATCCCCACAAGAGGCCACACAAAATGCTTTTCCTGGGTGTACTCAACACAGACCTACAGAAAGCTCCCAGTGCAGGAAGTGCTGATTTTGGGATGATTTCCCCCCTGCCAGCTCAGCAGTGGCAATGGCACCAAAAGAATCCTTTCTGATCATTCAACATCTGTGGTGGAATATTTGCCAAGGGTTTGATCTTGGCCTCTTGGTTTCTGCCTACAGTGCCCAGGATTCCCAGAGGGTCTCACAGCCAAACCTTTCCTACTTTAGAGTTGCTGAGCCCACCACAAGCCATGTTTTGTTGGCACAGTGTAAAACAAGCAAATCCTACAGCACTGATGTTTCTTAGATTCTTCCAATGCTCTGCTTAGAGTCCAACAAGATCAGCTTTTGCAGCTTTCAGGAAAGAAAGCAAATGATCCTTACCAAAGTACAGCAATCTGAGAAATTAGAAAAGGAAAAGCCAGATATGAACAGGTGGCAAAATGTATTTGCAATCTTCTCTTCTGATAATGTAGTATAGCAGCCCTGTCCAACCAACTCATTTTTATCACATCATACCAGACGAAGTGATATATGCAGGATACATTAAAAAACAAACAGATGCTAAAAAAAATCCTAAACTATGGATGTGCAGAGCCAAAATAATTGAGGATGATGTACATGTACTAAGTAGAGTTAAAAACTAGAGGATGGTGTGTGTATATATATATATATAAATCACCTAGGAACTCAATTTAATTTTTGCATGCATTAATTACCCCATGTCCTTATTGTTGCTTATAGAATCCTTTACTTACTAATTCCATGTCTCATACAGCCATGTAACAAAAATGTGATTAAGGTTGAATATGGTTACCTAGCAGAATGTCTGTGGAATAAAATTTGCTGATTAAAATCCAATTTTAATCATGCAATTAAAAAGCCTACAGTAATATTGCAATTACAATACTTGTAAAATGCATCTATGCAGACAGCTAGAAAGCTGGAATGAATATGATATTCTGATCTCTTACTGTACAGATGTACAATAATTCTCAATCTGTTCTTGCCTGGACAAGTCAGAGTCTGTGTAACATTCAAGATTAATCAGAAGGAACACGTGCTCCTCATGAATGATGCCATGTCTAGTACTATATGTAAATTAGTTCATGTCAGCATGGGCCATGTAGTGTCATGACTTCTTTTTTAATGTAACCACTATAGATTGTCTGTTGATTTTACAATAGCTGTAGAAAGATTTTATAAAAATAAAACATGGGGCAATATGTAAGTTGGTTTTCTGCTGGGTTTTTTGTTGTTGTTTGTTTGATCTTTGCCAACTAACTGGGATAAGAGAATTTATAAGAGATGAACACATTAAATTCTATTTGGGCATCCATAACATGAACAGAGTGGTTATCACAAAGGCTCAACAGCAGCCACTTCTTCCCAGCTTATTGCCTTGAGGAAACAGCGCTGCCTCCAACACCAAACACAAAATAACATCACATTACACATGCAGAATCCAAGGTCTCAGCTTTAACTGTCCTTTGATCTTCCATAACTGAAGGAAGTGTAAACCAAGATCAAGTTTATTAACTACAGATCAAAGTGCAGCCTAGTTCTTCCCTTTCCAACAGCAATTAAAGACTGGAGGTAAATTTCTAGAGAAAATTATTTTGAGATATATAGGTTATTTTTGTAATCATTGAATGTGCCATTCCAATTTAAAAACAAAACTTCAGGACACTATGACCCATATTTCTCTCTCTCTTACTTGGAGATTCCTGTTCTTGCTCTGGCATGGGGGTGTTTGTTAATTGGGAGTGAGGAGACACAGCACCCTGTTAGGAGCTAACAGAACTACTGCAGTAATACAGTAAAAATTTGGAGGGCAAATAATTTTTAAATGGATTTTATCATCAAAATACATTCTGCCAGCTGATTCAGATGTACTGGGAGATCAGTGGTACAGGTTATTTGAACACTCATTGAGCATAAAAAACCAAACATATTTCTCCAGCCTTAGAAGCACCTTGGAAATTGCCTTCTGTTCCTAGCATCATGTGAATTCATCATTTCAGTGCACTGCAAAACAAAAAGCTATACTGCAGTTGGATTTCACTTTTAGGAGCAGTTTAGTCACCTTTTATAACCCAAGGATTGTAATTCTTGTAATTTACCATAGCAGCAGCTTAAAACACATTATAGTGTCTAATTTTTTTTGAAACTTAATTGTAGAATGCTCTTAATATGGCCTTTAAAATAAAACACAATCTCAGTATCATAAAAACCTTGCAGCTCCTTACACAATTAAATTCTTTGAATGAAAAGCACTATCTTGCAGTTTTGCAAGTCAAAGCAGCAGATGTATATGCTAAAGCACAACTCAGGGTAAGCAGATCCCATTAATGATTGAAACTTATGACTGAACATTTTTTCCAAATATAAAGCAATATGAAACCAAGATATCTGTGAATTACATGCTTTTTGGGGGTATTCATACAGATATATCAGCCTTGAAACAGGACAAATGGTCTCATTACAAGTTTGATCATTCCCACAGCAGTCAGCAGGAGGTTTGGGGTACAGTTTGGGGTGCAGGTGTCAGGAGCATAAGACTGGTTCTTGTAAAGCATCACCACCCTCAGCTTCCACTGTGCTAAGTCAGCTCACTTAAAAAAAAAAAACACATGTCCTAAAGTAGATTTTATTTCTTAAAATACCAGTTGAGAGACAAGTGATAACAGCTAAAACTCAGACTACCTTCTTCATTAAAAATAACACAGCCCTGCCTCTTCAAATTAACACTTTCACCCCCTCTTCTCCAGCTCATCTCCAGTACCCTCTGTTATATTCCAGTGCCACCAGTACCCCACATCAGTGGCTGGATTGCATCCAGGGATCATCATCTTATAGCTGGTTTCAAAACCACAAGGTAAATTAGCATCTGGCCATATAAATTCCCAGCAATCATTGCCATACTATCTTCAGCTTTCTCCTTATATTGGCAAGTAATGCACAGTATGGAGAGTTGGGTTTAAAAAAAAAAATAAATTCTAAAACTACAGGCAATACTGACACGTTTCCTTACATTCCTAAATTAGTTGCATAATGCTGCTGCCCTTTTGTAAAGATAGATCACACTGGCACCTCAGAAGTGGCTGCAGTTTCCAAGTGATGACAGAATTTCACATCCCCGCCCTATTCCCACCGAGTGCCAGGATCCTTTCCAACGCCTGCAGCAATGCTTTGAAGTAGGTGCAAATGCAGCAAATGCAAAAGATTAAAGGATTCTGGAGTTCATGGAAAGAGGTGCAGAGCTCACTATCACCAGAAAGATTCAACTACACATTTTAAATTTTTATTTAAAGAATTTCATCGTGAGATGAGTTACACCATTTTCCTTGGGATATATTTTACATAACTCTCTATGCTGCCTGTAACTAAATCCTTCGATGCATAGAAATGGACACAAGTGCAGCCTTCCACCATGGCTCTCCAAGACAGTGCAGATCTCACACACAGATAACAGCGTACCAAGAGCTGAAAGGTTAAGAAATGTTCAAAATAGACAGCAATATTACCTCAACATTTTCTTTTTTAAGCAGCTTTCACACAGAATGCTTAAAGGAGAAGTTTCACATTTAAAACATCCTCCTACAGGGGGAAGCTGCAATATTTCTGACAGACATTTTCATTTTTGTTAGGCATTTCACTTACTCAGTATCCTGTCAGTTTAGGAACTAGGAATCAGTGCTTTCAAAATTCAACTGGTGATATGAGTTCCAGTCACTGTCTGTCCCTCCAAAGGTCGCTTACCAAGCATTATTTGAGGCAGAGGGAGGGGAAAAGTAAGGTTGATGATTTTTTTTTAAATTAATCCTTCAAATCACAACTGCTAGCCAAGTCAAAGTTGAATATTCAAGTAACAAAGGTTTCTACCTCAGTCACTGTTGCTGAATGTCCTGGAGTGTACCAGTTGCAAAACCTGCATACCCACAGGGTAGCACAAAATCTGTTCACTAAGACATATCTAAAGACACTTTGACATTGGTTTCCAGAAGACAAAGGGTGCTATAAATTTAGATGGCTTTTAATGGAATAGGTCATAAAAGACTCCCTAAAAACTTCTGATGAGTATACAAACAGTTGAAAATAAAGTCAATCATCTACAGTGATATTTTATTTCAGTTGTTGTCTAGAGATAAGTGTGACAGATTTGGAAAAAGAACTGCTCTTAGATTAAAGGCCATGAATAGAGGAGAGAAGCAGAAGTGCCCTCTGTTTCTCTGCTATTTCTGGGTCTGTCTGCCCAAACCTCACCCTCAAACTTGAGCTCCAGCCCCTTCCTTTCCCAGATGGCACATTTTACCTTTCCCAATCAGGGCCTCAACACCACATCCCTTTTCCTCCAGTCCTAATACCACAGGCCTGTTCTCCCAGGACACCACAAAGTCTTTCACTGCTGCCCATCCCTGCTCCTTCCTCACCCTCTGACCTGACTGCAGATCCCAGCACTGCCTTGGGTGATGCAGAGCAAGAGCAGTGTGTTGGAAGTATCCTACAGGACTGAGCCACAATAACTACAGCAAGATGTTTTTACACATGCTGAACCCTTGGATCCACAGCTCCCATAAACCTGCATGGAAGGCACGTTGGATGAGATGTGCTGGAACTCTCCACCTCATTGCTGACCCAAATAAGCACCAGTTAGGCTTTTGTTACTGATGCACTTCCATTTTAGAGTTGACACAAATTGTCTGAATATATTTGACAAAGGATGAGTTTGGATTTCCTTCTAAGACCAGCATTGCTGAAACGAAGCTGAAGCAGATCCAGTTTCTCTTCCTGGACCTGTGATACACTACCACCATAACAGATTTGTCCTATTTCTAATACTTGTCTCCCTCCCTCATCCTAGGCAGAACTGCTGAAACAATTTACACATGGGCATTACCAACCCCACTGTCCTTGTATAAGATCTCTTCCTTTTTGATCTGTTTCCCATTGCTTTATTAAAATTTAAGCAAGTGAGGAAGACTGGGAAAAAGGAGGAAACGAGGGAGCGTTAGTTACATAGTTTGAACACTTAGAACTGCTGCAAGGTAGAGAACACAGTATGACTAGTAGAAATATTTGTAAAGATGAGTTTAAAGGCCTAACACATAAACAGTTCTCTGAGTTACAGAGCTTTATGCTTAACAGAGTCAGCATGAGAGCCCTAAGGCTACAGTAAAGTTAACAAGCATGAACAACAGAATTGCCAACACCAGGACACAGTTTATATGTATCCTGTGCACATGCTTTTTCAAATGTAACTAATTTTTACTGAAGATAAATAGGAAAACTAATGAATATCTTAGCCTGTGGCACTAGGTTGGTGAGGTACCACGCACAATGAGAAAGCACAAAGTTAAGAACTTGTAAAAATATATTAGCAGCAATAACAATTTTTAGGTTCTTGCTGTTTTGTCTTGTATTTTCAGTGAGACCTAGTGAAGTCATTAGATTTCTGCAATGAGTTAAATTCACTTGTAGAGCAAGCCAGGCTTTTCTAAGAGGGTCAGTGCCAAGATACTTGTATTTGATCCATCTTCTTTCCAGGCTGGAAGACCATTTGCTCTCCCCTAAGCTCTATATCACACTAGGGTGGAACACCCCTAAACTACTATATCCTCAGACCTCCTCTGGGCTTAGGAGTTAAATTTATCATTTTTCAACAATACAGTCACACCTAGAGGCCTCAAGGAGTGAACAGCTAACACTGTTTAATCTAGTCTTCCCCCCACTCCTTCTCAACAAGTCCTTTAATAACCCAAAGGTGTGAAGAGATGAAAGCAATACAGCCAAAGCCAACAACTCAAAACACTAAATAACTCTATTCCCTGACTTGTGACTTCTACGTTTCCTTGGCCAGTCCTCAAAGGTTCTTTCTGGGACCAGGAGGCCTTATCTGATGGAATTCAACATCAGAAACTTCAAAGTCATGCTCTGCAGGCATGATGGGGAAATCAATCCAACTGTGATACAGGGTTATTAGATCAGCTATTGCCACTCAAAAAAGAAACCTGTGAACCCACCCATGGAAGTGTCAGCTCAGTGTTCATCAACAAGAGAAAAAAAATCAGTCAGAGGAACAATCCTCCAAGGAGCAGAGAATGAAATCTAACACACCTTCGTGTGTCTGTTGCTACAAACTTGGATGGTGGCATTCAAGTTTTGTTCCACTTTTTTTAACTGTATTCAGCTTTACTTCTAATCCCAAAAGAACAGTGGGGACAAGAAAATTTTAGAAGAAAAAGGCAATTATGGATAGAAAATGTCATTGACACAGAAGGAGACTAGAACTATGATACTCTTTCAGACAGGGAAAAAAAAGGGGATTTAGATGGGAACAAATTATCACAACACAGTTTTGGAGTTTAAAACACTTCTCAGTGCTAGAACATTTCTTCCCAGACCAACTCTGAAGACCCAATTTAGATCCAGATTGCTATGGGCAAATCCCTCAGAGCTCCCAGCCAAAATGTCATTAGAAGTGGCACACAGCAGTAGAGAAAAGAATTGTACAGTATTTTCACCACCACCACCACCTGGGCCAGAGGACAGGACCCATCCAGGCTGATTCAGGGTTCCCAGCAGATGGTGTGTGCCAGAGGCTCCCACAGAGCACTGGCTAGAAGCTAAAGCTGCCCCCAAGATAACCTGCAATCTGAAATCAGGGATTGTGCAAAGATGCCACCTGCTCCCCCTCGCAGTGTAAGCAAGCCTCTGGATGGGAGCCAGTCCCAGGGGCACAGAATTCTGCTGCTTGTTCACACATACATGCACAAGAGACTGAATGTGGTTTTGCCTAGTGCAGAATTTTTATTCCAGAAAACATAAGGCTGCTGGGTATTTTCTCACTCCCCCCCCCATAGATGCTATGTAGTCTGAAGAGAAAAATCTATGCCTTCTTAAAAAGCTTTTTTTTAATGAATTTAACTCTTTCCACTGCCTTAGGCAGAAGATTCAAACCAAGATGAACATGTTTTCACGCTTTCAAGCAAGTCTCATCAAGACCCGACTCACAAATGCAGCCCAGAAGTAACACAATCAATATTTCCCTATAATATGGCCTAAGCCATTGTAGAAGGCTTTTCATATAAGTAAGTTGATGCAAAGAGCCTCCTCATTTTTTGAAATTTAAACCAAAGAACTTCTGTCAGAAACTGTCCAATATTTCTCACTAAACAGGAGATTTGGACTCCCAACCCCACAAGCTCCTGATACAAGTAGCTGTGCTCTCCTCTCCACAACTCTAGTATATCAAATCCTGCATTTTAATGCAGGACTTTTCTGTGTGACTGCCTTTGGGCATGGTGAACACAGCCTTTCTTCAGGCCTTTGTATCACAAAGTTATTGTAGACAGAGACCAAAGCCTGTGGCCACTGGTGTAAGAGCATTGACCATGAAGGAAGCACACATCCCACTAGGACTAAACTGATACTGAATTGAATGCTCTGCTCTGTTATAGAGAGAAAGAGCAGAGTGTGTTGTTGCCTTTTTCCAAAGCTGAAAATGAAACTTGAGATAATTTTAGTAAGGAGGTAATACAAAAGGGGATCTTTATTTGGAGGCCTTCAGTGGCAGTTATGGAAAGATGTACACAAAAGCCCACCCCCACAGGGGTGAGTACATTTTTATATGCTTTAGGAAACTGGCATAATTGATAAAAAACATCAATTAGGAGGACAAGTGGTGATACAATTCCCCCCCAGGTCAAAGCCCCTTCTCTGGAGCCTCCCTTCAGCACTAGTTATAGTTTGTCCATGAAAATGTATCTCCAAGAGTTGTTCTTGGCCTTGGTTCCCAGGAAGAGCCAAGATAGCACAGAGCCTTGTACCTCCTGGGGATCAGAGCTCTGGAATTTGTTTTGTCTTTCTGCTAAAGGAAGGGCCATGGAAAAGTACTGGGAAAACTAGCCACAAATCCAATAGGGTACAGAGCTACAAATACATGTGTGAAGATTACAGAGAACTTATTAAAGAAAAAAGAGGCAAAATCTAAACATCATCAGTGTGAGCATGGCAATTGTTATCTGAGCTGTAGCTCATGGGAGAACCAGCTCTAAGACTCTCTATTGCAATATACCGGTCAGAAGAAAATAGAAAGGAAATGCTTCAAATACTGGTACAACATTTATTTTCTAGTTCAGGCACTGAGGAGGATTGCCTAAAGGTTGCTTGACATTACCAATCCATTGCTCCAGGACTGGTCCTGCAGATCAAACTCCAGCATAAGTTTAGTTGTCCCTAAGGCATCCTGCACCATCCACCTGGGTTTTGTGTGTCTGACCTCTTCCAGGAGACACCAGCTGCCCTGCCTTGGATACCAATAGGCATTAAAGGTTTCCACAAGTTATAACACTTCATAGATTTGAGGTTTGGGTTGAGGGGGAATTGCAGGGATGAAGATGAGGGGAACAGTGGGAAGAGGCTTATACAGTAGGTCAGCTTGTGCTCCCCTGGCTGGCAGTCCCCCAAATCCCCGACCTCCCCAGGAACCAGTGAAGTATCTGTCACTAGGTTTTCCCTTTGCAGCTTCACACCCCATTAACATGCTCTTGCAAAGTCTACTGTCTGCACAGGAGGAAGCATCACCTCTTGAATCTTTATACCACTCACTCCTGTTTTGACAGTGCTTGATTATAACCTATGGTGTAAAAAAATCAAATGCATTTGCCTGCCTGCATTGCAGAGTGAAGATATTTAGCAGATACACGGTATAACCTTTCGAAGTTACATTCGGGTATTAAATTGCAGAGAAATATTCTGTTGACTGCTAATAGCACAAACACTGAGAGAATTATTTTAACAGTCTCAAAACTACTCATTACTGTGGAAGAAACCAAAACCAGGCATATCTGGAAGAGAAAGATCCAACAATACAAAAATACAAACTCATGACATGGAGGACAGCTGTGGAAAACAAAATTAGCAATGCTTTCACTGGTCAGAGCACATACTGAAATGATAGCTAGAAACCCAGAGTGATATTATTATGCTTTTGTTATATGACCTTGTCAGAACTTCACTTGGCTGGAGAAAGTCTTGTAGTTTTGTTCTTTCATTTCACCCCTAGAGCCAAGTATCACTTAGATACATTTATTTTCTCAGCAAGTCATTTTAGGAAGTTGTAATTTCACTCAATACACAAAGTCATTTCTCTGTTCTCAAAAAAAAAAAAAAGGAGCCTCTATCCAAACTTGTGCATTGTGCATCTAAACAGTAAGGAAAATCATTGAATTAAGCACTTCATTACCAGCCATTCAGACCACATCTTTGTTGAAAAATTGTAATGAATAGCATATTTATACTACAGGCTTCCTTATGTTCTAAACTATGTTTTGACCACAATATCCACACTCAAAAACCTTCCTGTCCACTCTTGCACATCCCACAATTGTTACAGTATAAAGTGAAATTCCTATTTTGCTTTTCAACTGAAATTTCTAAATACACATTTGCAGCATAATTCCTGCTAAAATGCTGGAGGACAGAGCCCATACATCTGCTCTTACTGGACCCACATGGTCTGTGCTGCCCTAACAGCCCTCTCATTCCTTCTATGAAAGCTGCTATGTTAAATTGCCCAATTCCTGGCATTTCCCTAGTATCCTTTCCAGCTGCCCAAGGAAAAACCTAAAACTGTAGATAAAACTTATCACACCCCTGTATTCCTTAGATGTCCTGAGCAGTGTTTGAAAGGCACTGAAACAGCAACACCTACTAGAAGTCAGTACAATAAGGGTCAATTGTAAATAAGAAAGCAGAAGGGGCTTGAGCCAGATGACCTCTGAAGATACCTGAGCCATTCCTCAATTTCCAGGCCATTATTAGCAAATTCAGCAATGGCAACATCACTGATACAGGGTCAGACATCCTCCATCATCTCTTTGGCCTTGCAACTCTATGTAGTACATGTCCAACAATCTAATTAAACCTTTTCCTGCTAAACATCATATGGTCAGGCCAAGTCATGAGCCATTGCATGACAATGTAAGTTACCAGAAGGAACAAAGCAGGTCCAAAAGGTCAGCTCCTCCTTGCTGCCTTTCTCAGCAGGTACTCATAGCCCTCATTTTCCTCAGCAAACACCCACAGAATGGAGATCAGCTTTTATAGACTTGAAATACTCACACACACCTTACAGCAAATGAATTTTGGGAACCAAAAGGCTTGAGTAGAGCTTAGGCAACCTGTCCTTTCCAAGGCAAGCATCCAGTTAAACCGAGCACATTCATCAGCTATTAAAATATATATATAAACCAACTTCTACTCCAATGTGACATTCCTGGGCTGACATCTCCCAGGTAACACCAAGTTTTTATCACAGGCTTCCTGACCCTTATCAGAAAAAGCCAACCATGCACAGAATTTCCACATCCCCTGTGCTGACTTCAGTGTGTGATGCCAGCCATATGTCACTGCCTCTACACACCTGCTTCAAGGGCAACAAGCTAGTCTGTGACTTTCACCAAATGCCTTCATCCTGCCAGGAATTAATTTCTCCCTCAAGCCCTCCTGACATTTCCGTGGATCAGAAACTGTTAATTAAACACTTCCAGTCATGTCCTTTCCCCTGGTTTGCATCCTGAATGCAACACCAGTGCAGCTGCAAGCAAGAAGTGTTCATCTGCCTTGCTTCCAGCTGGATTTGACTACAGCAAGGAGCAGAGCTGAAATCACCCACTCATCCCAGAACCCTTCTCTGGAGTCATAATGGACAAGAGAACACTCACATTAACCTAGTGCAGCAATCATGACACAATTAAATCCTGCAGAGGACAATTAAATAATGCAGAGGACCCAGTGCCCTGCAGCTGTATTGCCATGGGTACACAGACATCATGCATCTCTCTCCTTGGAAATTTGCAGCTGTGCTCTGTGGGCTTCGACCGGCTCACAGGGAGCCTGAGAGCTGCTGCATGCAGATGCCTTGAACCAACACATGGAAAAAGTTGCCAGCTTAATTTCAAGATGGTGTTTTTCTGATAGATTTTTATCTTACATGTACCAAAAAATTTGTACTCCTAGAGGTTTTTTGCAAAAAACTGTTATGTGTATTCTGCCTACATGCACAGGAGAAATACTTTAAACAAACCTGCTCCTTTAACTGTTTCCTTAAGTGGATCCTATTGCAATGAATTATCTTTCTTTAGCCACAGCTGCCTCCCAATGGATTTCTTCTGTTTCTTACAGGGAATTTACCAGCAGTCTCTCCAATCCAACAGAACTGACAAACTGCTTTAGTTTAGTGAGGCTCCATGCTGGGAGAGTCCCAGAACCTCCTATTCTTTACAAACAGCATTTCTTTTTAAAAGGTGCATAGAGTTTGTTTCCATATGCTCCGGATTTCTCAATACTGCTGTTCTTACAAACTAGTAAATGAATGCCTCCAGCTAGCAGTAACATTTCTATCAATGTAACAGCCCAGCCCACAGGGATCTAATTTACTGAAACTGGTTAAGTGCTACACAAACATCATCTAGAGAGATTAATTGGCTGTTAAAGTTTGATTGCTTTGCAATCCCTTGGTGATGGTTGGAAAATGAAAAAGTGATCTTTTGTCATTACGTAAATACCTTAAGGTACAGTATATATGCAGGGCTTTGTGTACATTTTATAAATACAGCAAGTCTTCAGTGGGTAGGAGAGCCATGACCCATTTATTTATACTGGAGTTTATTTAGTATATTCATTATGGATGACATTTTCCTGAAGTTTATTTAGGAGCAAAGTCTTCCCAGGCTGTAATTAATCCAAATTAAAACACATTTATGCTGATCATTAAAGCAATTTGTTGCAGACAAGTTTCCATTTGATCATTTCCCAAAGTCTGTATTACTGTATTCTGAATCTTCCATTTCCTAAGTGCAACTTTTCATTTCTCCTTCTAAAAAAGTAAAAATACCACAATCCAGATACCCCTGGCTTCTGGAATTTTTCCACTCAGAGACTCCCTGAAGTTATAGGGGAATTTGGTGTCACTCTTCTATTACTCAGTTTTCCCTATTTCTGGTTTGTAAAACTTTTGCTTAACCAAGAGTTTTATAACCCTGGTTTTCTCAGGGGGAGAGCCCATATCAGATGTGAGGAAAGGTGTACAGAACAGCTCAAAGCTCTGTTCACTGACCATGCTACAGGATGATGTGAGGAATCAGGGCTAGAGACCAGCCAAATGAGCTGTCAGTGTGATCATTCCATACAACTTCAGCAAATGAAAATTGCTAATTTACACAGTGCAATCCCATGGATATAAGAAACTGGTTTTCTACTTTTTCCTGAGAAACTGTCATAATTTTTTCACAAGCTACCTCATTGACAACAATTACATCTCCAATACCTACAGGCATGCTCAGAGGGATAGGTGCCCCTCATTAGTGTTTGTATCAACATTTAGGATGGTGCAGCAAGGATCAGAAATACACAGGCAACAGAGTAAGAACAAGTGCTATTAAGATTGGGGTGGAATTACCAAAATCACTACTAGCAATGTGAATAAGAAAAGAAGTGCTTTTCAGATTCATGGGAATTTGAAGCTCTTGCATAGTAGGAAAAATCCTTTTTATTCTTAGGCTCAGGCAAATCTGATCAGGAATCAGCAAAACAAAATCCTCAGCATCCCACATGAAATTGCTCTTCCACTGATATATAACTAAATATCTGTAATAGTTCAGGATCTGGGTTGCATGGAAAGCTGTAATACAGAGGGTGGAGAAAAACTAAGAACCATAGCACAGACTTCATATAAAACAGTCTTAAAATAGACTTTCCAAAGGGAGGGCATGAAGAATTTAAACAATTTGCAGATATCAATAAATTTGTAGTCTGCATATATGAACAAAAAACCACTTTGTTGTATGCTGTATGAGTATGACAGCCCATTTATAGAGGAATTTGCACAGTTCTGAAAGAGAGAAAACTGAATAAACCATCTCCTCCAGCTGGGATGTAGGGAAGGGGGTGGGAGTTAAATCCGTAGTGAAGTCCACAGCTGGTACAGGAAAATAGGTAATGGCCTTACGGGAAAAGTAATGGAAAAATCCATGATTGTATGCATTAACAGACACTCCTAAACTACCACTGCAAAACAAAGTGCTCAGATACCATGGTGATAAGATGTTATAATACAAAGAATGAGTACCAGCTTATACAGTAAAGGGTTCTAGCAGAATTGTCGAACAAATGGGCCTGGACCTAGCTTGTTTAAAAAAAAAAACACCCAAAAAACACCAAAATACACCAACACAGCCCCAGGAAAGGCATCTCTTGGCACAGTCCTTCAGAGCACCTTATCTGACTTGTTAATTAGAGCTTTCAACTTGCCTTTGGCCATTTCATCAGATCTTGGGCCAGCAGAGGGAAGGGAGTTTGAAGTTTGGAAATCAAGTTCTTCCAAGCTAAATGCAGATGTCAGCCCTGCCAGTGTTTTGAGAAGCTGGTGTACACATCCTTCCCCTTCCCACCTGCCTCCTCTGCCACCACCATTCTGCTTGGAGAGCCATGAGCTACCCAGGAGCACTTAATCCAAGAGATGCCACTTGCATGCAAAAGATTATCACTGGATTTGGCAAGTGAGATATGCTGGAGGCCAAGATTAGCAGAGGAAGAGGGAATGCACTGTTTGGAGCTGTTAATTATCATCTACCAAGCAAACCTGGCACTGAAGCCTGAATTTGCACTCTGCACTAGGGTTGAGCACACCAAACCCTACTTTAAATTATTTAAAACTATCATGCAGCTGGCTTGGATCACGTTTGTGTAAAATAGCTGACTCAAAACCTCAGATTGCTTATCCTGTTCACCCATTCCTGTATTTAAACAGAACAGTTTCAAAATAGTCACCTATATCACTTAGGAAAGAAATACACTTTAAAAGAAGTAATAAAACTGTCTCCTTTCTGCAGTGAAAAGGACCCTAATTGCCTTACGCTTACTAACACCTCCCAGATTTATGGTGCCAGTTGGATTCATCTCCCTCATATCCCATTAAGAGTGGCTATTTCCTGTCAAAGATACACTGAGCAGACCCTGTGCTCATGCCCTAACCCACAGATAACGAGAATGGCAGCTCCCTTATTTACACTGCAGTCCTCTGGCAGTAACACTGTTTGCCTTCTTTGCTGCAGCTGTGCATGTTGGGATCAGCACTTCAAGGATTTTTTATGTTCACTTGAAAGTGTCTTTCCTGGGCAGCACGCTCTGGAATCTCACCCATTATATATGACACTTTAAACTGGCTCCCACCTTTTATAGCTTCCTAACTGACTGTTCTGCAATTTATGAGCAGAAACTTAAATGATCTGAATCTCCTGTGTCTAATTGCAGTGAGGGAGGCTGCAGCATTTGTTGTGCCTTTTCATTGATTTCTAGCCTCGAAATCCTTGCTTTGTCAGAGGCAATTACAGTACACGTGTAAAGCCTGGATTCCACCACAGATCCTCCAATCTCACACTACAGAGACCCTTCAGAACCTATAATGCTTACTGATGGTTCCAATTTCCTTCCTTGGCCCCAATCTGGCCCCAAGTCCTTTCCCTCCTGCTCTTCCCACCAAGTATATTGAGTTGTTCAGTTTGTGAAGGTTTTGGGTTTTTTAATGAAACCATTATCCCATTTTTATAATATCTTTAAAGATTTTGGGCACATTCAATAGAGAATTTTTGTCATCTTTTATTGAGAGCAGCAAGACACTGATAACAGAACAGCTACCAGGCCCTTTGCAATGCCCAACATCATCTCTACACAACTTTCCTCAGAGATCTCACAATTCTGGAAGGATCTCTTTGGCTTTTCACACTGCTTTGCAGCCTGCCAACAGGACTGGTTTGGAATTCAGGAGGTGAAGAGTTAATCATGTGACATTTTTTCCAAGTGTTTTTTCATTTGGGCCATTAAAATTCACTTAAACTTTAAAACAGCTTCTAAGACTTTCCACTTGAATGACATCAAACAGTGCAGTCCAAAGTTTTCCAGAATGTTACTTGACCCCTCAAATGAAGGCGTTATATGTTAGTCACATTCTAGACCTCAGGAATCTCTTAAACTTCAAGGTTTTATTTATTTGTTTTAAAGTCCACTTAAAGCTTTTAATCTCCATTTCCCCATCCAATACTGGTAGACACCAGTTATGTTTGCCACATACTACTTATCATTTCTGTTATCTTAAAACAATGCCTATGTTGCTTTTCTGGTAGAAACATATCTGAATGATGGCTAAAAGACATCCTTGCACTTCTAGCATATAGTTACTGCACCTGCAAATCTTTCATCATAAGCCTGAATGATTTTTCCCATATTTTTCAAAAATTGCTTTCTCACTGAAGGGGTTAATAGAATGCCTTGCACTACAGTTTGGATTTTTATGTCTAAAGTAACCAGAAAGTTTTTTTGGCTACCATAGGCAGCCCAGTGAAGGACTCCCTTAGTGCCACAATCTAATTGCATTCACAGCTTACATTAGATTGTTTTAGCAGTGATTAGATTGAAACCATACACTGAACTTTTTTTCCAACCATGTTATAGGAAAATTTTTCCTTATGTTTCATTTATTTTATAAAGTTGAAAAAATAAAATATTTAAAGTCAAACACCACAAGAGCTTATGGATATTTACTTTTACAGATCCTAACTTGGAGTACTACTTTTCTTCTATGGTGTTCAGCCTAATAAATCCATTCATGCTACCACAGATACAAATTTGAAATATCATCTATCCTCTGCTCACCCCAACAATTTGGCCTTTAATTCATAAGATATCACATACAAATGTGAAAGAGCTTAATAGCACATTCCAGTCTTTTACTGAAAATTACAGAAAAGTCACACTACACTTGCCATTTTTCCACTGAGCTGCACTTTCTTTAGATCTTTGGCAAAGGGACCACTGCCCACCCTTTAAAGCAACAAAAGATTTAAATTATGAGAGGCTGATGTTTAAGTTCTCTGCTCAAGAGAGAATAACACAGATAAATTGCATTAAAGGCATTAAAGGAGATTGATAAAAGAATAAAAAAAGAATAGGTAAAGCCAAGCACAGCACAGATTCTCCATTTTCAGTTTTATTAAAAGCACACAAAGGGGTAAAATTTACACCATTTTGTGCTGGGGATAGAGAGAAAGTTTGTAGCTAGACAGGAGGGCTGAACAAGGCTACTGACCACATTTTCTCTATTAACTCCTATGTTTTTCAACACAACACAGACCCACAGATACTGTTTGGGTCATGCCACACTACCCTAGAAAGGAATAATGCTCTGAACACTTAGAACACTAGATCAGAGCACTCCTGTCAGTGTCAGTAAAGGGACAAATCAGTTTTGTTTCTATTAGACACAAAATAATGACAGTACTTATCATCCCCAGTTCTTTCCCACCCAATTCTCCTTATGACTTCTCAAGGAACAGTAACCTCATTTGCCAGAATAAGCAGAAAGTGTTGTTACAGCCCATTTTGTTCATTTTTTCTTATTAAATTCTGACACACAAAGGCCAAACCCAAACAAAATATGCACGTTCCACAGTGTCAGTCACTGAAGACCTGCCTTACCCCAGTAAGCATCTGTATCTAAATATCATTAAATGTTACACAATCAGCCAGTATCAGCATATTGACTGTCTGCAAAAAGGAGTTCCCTACACTTTCATGTCAAAAAGCCCCCACAAAAAACCACACAAACAAAAAATACTCCCCGCATTTGGGGTAAAGCCATTTCACGTTGATCCTTTGCAGAACACAACTTGCAAGATAGACAGTTCAAATGAACTAATTCTGATTATTCCTATTAACGTTTAGAAACAAGCTTTCTAAACACACTTCTGAGAGCAATGCTGGGATTACAATTCTAAAAGTACACACAGATGCTGATCAGCTGCTAAAACCAACAGCCCTGGCATTTCTGTTAAAATAGCTGTCCCTGTAAGCACTCAACTCCTAGCACAGCCTCAGAATGATGGCATTTCTTGTCATTCCTGAAGGAATTGCTCCAATATCCTTGACACTGTGTTTGTGTGGCAGATACAGGAGCACAGAACACAAATGCAGACTTCCAGGAAATTTCACCTATGCCTTCATTGTCTTGTTTTCACTAGACAATTGCAAATATCTGGCTCTAGAGTTATAATGTCTAATTTATTCATATTAACCTTACTGAAAGCCACCATTCTACTGATGTGTCCCTCTGGAGAATCCATGGCTCCAGTTGCCCAAGGTACTTTTTGGTTGTCTGTTTACTGAAGCAATACTTTTAAAAGGAAAAAACAACCAGATAGAAAAAAAACAAAAACCAAAACAACACAGACAAATGCAAGAGTTCTCAGGAGACTAAATTTAACAGCATTTGTAGACCATAATGTGAAGACCAACCCCCCCTCAAGTGATTGCTGTAATTTCTTCAAGAGAATTACAAATAGCATTTAAATTTATTTAAAATAAGGTTAATTAAACTGGAATGCCTGACTGCAATTTCTTTCCCTTGCCTTAGGAATAAAAAAATAGCCCAAACTTTGAAATGCATCAAAAATTTTGAAGATCAGTTTGTTCAAAACATTTTTTCATATCTCAGGTTACAAAGGAAATCTTTGCATCATTTTCCCCTCATATGGGAATATTATAAGGGCATATTAATATTCCCTTTAAATTCCTCAATACTTGAAGCTGAATATCACAGCCCTTTCAAATTACATAAAGGACAACTTGGCATGAAATTAATGTGGATGTGGGGCTTCAGTTATTTTTAACAAGTATTTCAAGCACTTTTTTCACTCTTGCCATGCAGCAAGAACCAAGAACATTTCAGTCAAAGTTTAAAAAGGCATTTGACTAAAAATTGGAAGTGGTTAACATTCTGATGCAATTTTAACTGCCACGTGAATATCTAATTGGGTAATCTCTTGCCTTAATGGACTGTTTCGAAGTGCTCTGTCCTCACAGCTAATGACTGATTCCGTTTTTACAGCAGAACTAACTCAGATTACACTTCTTATCAATTCTAATTCATATGATCTTATGAGTTCCTTCAGAAAGTGTAGCCATTTACCAGCCTCCCATAAGTAGATATTCCTCACACATTACCAGGGGGAGTGCTTGGGGGAAGGGATGTGTGTGTGGTGTGGTGGCTGATGTAAGACCTCCTTAAAGCATTAGGTGTTATAAAAGCCAAATAACACTTAGGTAAAGCAACTTCTCCCCAGCACCCCTACTTTATGCTTTTTTATATACACTCAGCCAAGCAACTGCTAGTTAAATACCACAGAAATGGTCAGGATACTACACAAACTGTAACATACCCCATAAATCTCACTCTATGTGCACTCATCACTCATATGCAATAGTGATGGGTATATTTTAAATTTCACATAATCCCATTATCTAGCAACACCAAATGCAGACAACTGCATAATTTCCAAAGACAGCTTCTTGGCACATTAACAAAAGTTATCTCCTTACTAATAAATTAAACAACTTTCATTTTGA
>WEIU01008943.1:256252-348460 GCA_013389925.1 Aegithalos caudatus
ACTTTATTTTTGAAAAAAAAAAAAAAAAAAAAAAAAAAAGATATTGCTCTATGCCAAGATTATAAATTTATGGGCTCCAAGAAATTCAGGAAATGTTATCTGTTCAGAAAGAAGTCTCTGCACACACAATCACTCCATTCATTTTCAAGATCAGCCTTTTGTTCCAGTCTCCTCATGAAGCTCTACAGCTTCTTCCCACCCTTGGTTCCTAAATGTAGCTTTCTTTTATAAAAAAGGAATAGATATGGACCCAACGTCAGTGACTTCACCTACCTTTGGTTCTGACCCATTGATATTTTTGAAGAATTACCAAGAATATGGACAAATGCAGCAGCTCTATGTCCCCCTGTACTGGGGGAAGGCACTCAGGAGGTCAGTGATGACCTTTAAATGAAGGTTATGGGGAAGAGAACCCCAGTGCCAGGACTGGGTTGGCCAGAGGGACACAAGAACCTTCTCAGGAACCAGCCCCAGTCACTCTGTTTAGTACAAGATCATTCTCTTCACTGCTCTGCTGAAGAAGATCTGTGATCTGTCATGTACACACAAGTGCAGAGGCCTGTAAATGTGCACAGATCAAACTGTGCATGTGTTACACATTCAAACTTACTTACGGAAGTAACAGGAGAGTTTCAGCCCAAAATAAATGACAAAATAAATCACTTTTTTTCTAATGGCTTTGACATGGCTGTAGAAAAAACCTCTTCTCTCATCAAGATGGTTCATATTCTATTAAGTGACCTGACCTAATAAATTAAAAAATGGTACCAGCAGTCATGAAGTAGAAAGACAAAGGAAAGACCAACAATTAGCTAAGGTCTAACCAAGTTGAAAACACTACAAGGATTAGCTTGTGTTGAAGTTTAGAAAGAAATTCAAACCTTTAGGTTTTTAATAGGGTTTTTATTTGTCATTTTCCTCTAGGAATTGGGGTGAAAAGCAGAATTATCTGTTTGTTCTGAGCCATGACAGTGTATTCTTGCTTAAACTCCTCCTGTGGAATGCTAGATGAAATCCATTGAGAAATAATCTTCTGGGTTTTTTTATATTCAATCAGATACTCATACCTACACCAACACAAGTTTTACATTTCTTACAAAGTTTGGGATATTTCATCTGAACTGAGGCTGCTACTGCTGGTTCCAACATCCCAAACCCAGGGCAGTGGCAACAGAGCCCATGAGGAGCTGCAGTCATGAACAATTTAAGTAGGCACAGACCAAGCATCTGCAGGAACATTACACCCCAAGCTTTGGTGGTTTGCTTTGCTTTGCACTAGTGCTTGCATTTTTACTATGTGGCAAAAATATCTAGAGGCGTAGGTTGAAGGGGTTTTTAATCTATGACTTGTTTAACTTCAAAACAATAAATAAAAAATAAAAATCAATTAGAACAGCCAGGAAAAGAGAGCTGCTTTCGTTGGCTTCAAATGAAGGAGTCTAATACACTCTTTCATAAACAAACCTCCTCTCTACTAAGGTTTCTTGTAAGAACAAGGCAGGCTTCAAAAGAGGTTCAGAGATTCAGTCAGGATAGAAACCCAAAAGTTCAAAAAATTCATTTGTCTGCAAAGCAGAGCTGGAAGTCCCAAGGGAACAGCTTGAGTGAGACTTTCTAGTACTTGCCTTGCCTGTTCAAGCACAGAGGGCACTGTAAAAACAACCTCTTGGGGTGCTTTTCAGGAAACTACACATTTTCTGCTGAACCAGCCAGAACCCATTAATTTCAATGCATAAAATGATGAATAGAAAAGGCTGCCCTCAAAGGTAAACAGAGGTCAAGGTAGAGCTTGGCAAGCAGCTGGATTTTGGTTAAAATACCACCCCAAAAAAACTTGTTTCATGCAAAACCACTTGAATTAAAGGAAGTAATTTACATAAAGATTTTGTAAACTATTTTGTTCATCTTCCAGGAATAATCCACTTGATGAGTTTAATAGCAGAAACATTATCAGATCAGAACACTTTTAGGGAAAACCAAAAAGTCCACGATCTGTATGTCTTATAAACTGAAACCATAATATTCCATTTCAATGTGACCAACTAACTGTGTATAGACCTGTCCAAACAAGAGAGGCCTACAACTCCCCATAGATTTTATTTAGCATCAAACAAATTGCAAATTATCTGCAGCTGTCAACAAGAAAAAAGGTTAAAATTTATTAAATATGTTATTTCCTGCTAATTTTTCTCTGGATGTTAACATTTTTATCAAAATGGGCTGCTATTCCCTGAACCACAATGCTAGACCTTTGGAGTTTAGACACCCAGGAGAGGGCCCAGGTTGCAAAGAAAAACTGGTAAACAATACTTTCTTTCAAAATATCTTTATGCTGTTACAAGTAAACAAGAACCTTGACTGACAAACCTTCACAGGCCGCAGTCAGTGACCCATTGAACAGTACAGGTGCTCAAAGGTAAGATTTACAGAGTTCCTGCTTTTTGAGTGTATAGATAGAGGTAATAAAATTACCAAAACTGGGGTAATGAGAACAGTTTTGCTCTTTCCTTTCCACCCTCCAGATAATCCTGCTTTAATTTCTGCCCAGCCCCACATACAACTTCTGGTGCTTAGTTTTCTTTTCTCCAGACCCCTTTTAGCCCTAAGGCAAGACAGAAAAGGTGAGGAGTGTCAGAGAAGGAAGGGAAGAGTGGGAGGGAATGCCCTTCCCTTACAGCCTGGGACTGAGCAAAACAGGTTTTCAGAAATTCCCCACTTGCTCATCTCAGGCAGTGCCAGAGAAAATAGCTGTGGAAAGCAGTCACCTGAACCCATGGCCAGACTCTTACTTACATACCCCACTGGCCTCTGCTTGCCAGCAGATGTGATCAGACACGTTCCTAGCTCCAGGGATCCCAAACTGACACATTTCATACATCAGCCTTCCACAAAAATAGAAGGAAATCAATCACAGGGGTTACTCATTACACAGTCCCAAGAATCAGCTGCTTGTGATGCCACTGGCTTGCTGGTGGATACAGGAAGGGGACTGGAGGTGGATTTCCATTGCATCACCCAAGAGATACCTATCTGCCAACTTCATGGAGCAAAATCTGAGTTTACCCCTGCCCATGGCCAAAAAAAGCTTTGCAACAATGCAAATCAAAATGTCCTTGCCTTAGAAAAACATTACAAACAGATATTTTGCTTGCACTTAGAAATAAGAGGCATGTTCTGACCCAGGCAAGTCCAGGCTAGGTTGCCCCTGACCTTGCCTAATCTTTTCTTGGCACATTTTTCATGTGTATCATCTCCCTAGAGCACAGCTTCCAGTTACTAATGCAGCTCTTCTCTCCTGAGCATGGCCACATGATGAGTTGGAATCTAGATTTTCCATGAAACTTATTGTCATAAAACCTTTAAGGGCAAGGGAAGACTAAAGAATTGAAACGAAGATATTTAGAGGAAAACACAGGATAAAGGAGAAGAGGGAAAAATTGAGATCCAGGTTCCAAAGGAGAATAGACAAATTCTTAAGAGGGGAGACTAAAACAAGGAAGAGTAGCAATGCTAGGGAGAATAGGATAGAAAATAAGAAAGCATTAGTATAGAAATCACCACCCAGAAGAAACCCTGCAACCTAGGAGTAAGTGAAAGTGTGTTTCCCCAGGAATAAAGGTGCTGTGGCTCCATCATGCAGCAGTATTTGCTTCTGGCTCTACACCTTCCTACCTCTGACCTACCCTGCAAGAGAACTTGGAATCAGGAGTTTGGAAGGGCTTTAAGTATTTCAACCCATTATATTTATCTTCTTGTCTTTTTTAGTCAAGACCACAATATTCATTTTTGCAAAGTCTAAACCTATTAGATGTCACAGAAAGGGAATCCCTTAAACTATCACAGTGACATGTGCTCAAAGAAGTGCCTGTCAAACAGCAGGACAAAGCACTCAGATCACCCAGGTCTGTTAATCAGCAAAGAAAAGCTAGATACAGAGTGCTCTAGTGCTTACAGAATGGGTGTAATGAGCTGCCTTAGCCAAAAACCCTCATCCCTGCCCCAGAGCTATGATTTATCAGATAACTTAATTCACATTCATACAGCAACTTTATCCTAAGATCCCAAAACCACTTTATAGGCCATGCATCCAGCATAATTTACCTATTCATACATACTCTCCAACAGATGTAGCCACACCAAAGTCAGAAGTCATATTTCATTTTCACCAAGAGGTGAGGATGAAGTGTTTTCTTAAACCAGATTCCTCCTGCTAACCAGAGAAACACCACATGCTAAGTAATAGAATTTTCCTTATACTGGAATAAGATCCTAATTATTCCCTAATTTTGCCATCTCCTATGAATCATGAGGAAGAGATTAAAGCAAAAGTAAATATTGGTTCCTTGTCCTATTTACAGTAATCATCTCAAACAATGAAGCTATTTGAGTCACTTACATTATTAGGTGTATGTGGTTATATTTTCCTCATTAAATTTGCAGATAACTCCCTGCAAACCAAGTGTTACTCTGAAGAATTACTGAAGTCTAAGCAGCTGTGCCCATCCTGCCAATACAAAGCAATTTTTCTGAAGGTTCAAGTGCAGCCTGATCCCAGGCATGAGCAGAGTGGCAGGGAGAGCTGAGCATTGTAAAGCAACAGCAGACTGCAAACCTACAGAGATCAACAGCCTTACATTTATCTGCAGCTAAAGATCTTCAAAGTGTGGTGAATAAAAAAAAAAATCCACCACTGCTCAGCACCCCTTTAAAACACACATCTCCTCAAAACTGGCTACTAATTTTCCAGGAGAGCCTACAGTATCCTGAGCAAATAACTCTGTACTACATCCTTCTGGTATTCCTTTCATCCCAGAGAACACTGCACACATCACTTAAATCAAACACTTGTGTTTTCACTCTTGTTTTTTCAATGGCCAGATGTTTGAGCACTACTATCAGTGATTAGAGGAGAAGCCAGAGAAGCAGGATGAATAGCATGAGGATGAGTGGGCACCATTTCAAAAAGTCTGTGCTTTAAATCCCTTAGTATTCAAGATGTTTAAGTGCCATGATGCTCAATTCATTTTATTACAATGATTTAAACAGCCTGTTCTGCTACTGTAAGTCAGATAGTCAAGAGCATGAACATTTTAGCTATGAAAGCTTGAACAGCTACAACACTGGTTGATAATTATAGGTGTACAATTTTATGGCAATAAAGATCTCTTTAAACCAAAATCCCAGATTGTTCTTCCTTTAGACTGGCAATTTTATTTACAGAAAATGAAAGTAAGACATGCTGTTTCCTAAAAAAGGAATTTCAGTTACAATAATGCCTCTCAAAAAGATACCCAAGTCGTACTTGTGCTGGCCTTTGAAACAAAAGCTTCCATTCAAGTGAAAGAAAAGCAAAACAGTTCACACACAAATACACTCGACGGTACGAGTCTTTCAAGAAACATTGGAATAACAAACACACAAAAGCATTTTGGTGTAATCTCACTATCCTTCTGATCTGAATGTCAAAGAAAAAGCAGAAAGTTAAAGTTCAAATCTGGCTTATTTAAAGTTTAAGTAGAAACATATCTTTGACACACTTCATTATATACACTTCAAAGCTCTTTAACTAGTTTTCTCTATAAATTCCATTTCACCCTTTGCCTGGAAGAAACCAACTCTCTCAATGGAATATGCAGCCTTTAAGGGCAAATACTTTACTCTATTGAGGAATAAATATTGGAGAACAAAAAAAAATGAATGCCATATTCACCCAGACTTATGAAGGAAAATTATCACCATCTTAGAGCTCAGGTACATTGAGGGCTTGCTCAACTCTCCTCTTAAAGGGAAAAAAAATCCCAACACAAGTCTCTTGAGTTCAGAAGAAAGGACAAAGGATGGGTTTTTATCTGTGAATGCCAGCAAGACACAGCCCTGCCATAAGTGCAGAGACACTGTCTTTCTCTCCAGCCTGGGGAAAACATCACAGGCTGAAGGCAGCCACAGAGCACACTTTGTGTCTGTGGCAATTTGTTTTGTACCCAGGGGGATCCTGAGGGGGATAAAAAAAAGGTCAAAACACACACCAAAAAAAAAAAAAAAAGTCAAAGAGTCAAACCATGCAAATAATTGTAGACTGAGCAGGAAAATGGAGAGGAACATGTTTCAGTTCTGTCAGATCCCAAGGGTTTTAAGCAAGAAGTATTACCAGTATGATCCACCATCCAGTCCAAAATTCCCTAACAACATCACAAACTGGCTTGACAGCACTGCTTGGAAAAGATAACACTCACATAAAAAACATAGACACACTTTCACCAAGGGTCACACAAAGAACAAGCAATGGAACATCTTTCCATGTCATCAGCACAGAACTCCACCAAAAAACAAGACTGAATTTTAAAGTGACAATATCAAAAAGTTTTCTGGCTGTTTCCTGCATTTCAAGGCAAGCAACAGAATCTGAGCTGCAGCAAGTTCTCCCCAGCACAGTCTAATTCTTCAAAAGCCTTTCCTCTTGTGCCTGAGGCTTGGCTGAGGGACCCCTGCTCTGTTCACAAGCTCCTCACTCTGAAGTGCCTTCTTCTGCCACTCCTGACACACCACAGTCCAAAAACCATCTCCTGTGACTACACTCAGATCACTTTTGCCCCTCCTGCCATGTTATTTGTCCATTTATTTCTTAGAGAAAGCATCCAAAACCAAAGACAAACAGCTGGGCATCACAGCTACAAAAGGCACCTTGAAATCAGAACAGCTACCTTGACCTCCTGCCTTCACTGCTCTCAGAGAGGCCAGTGGAGAAAAGGCAGCCTTTCACTTACCCAAGGGGTTGTTGTTTCTTTTATTTATTTAAAGTTCAGCACTGGCATTCAAATTCTTTACTACCAGTGCAAGGGAGACCATAACAGATACAAGTTATAAAAAACACCAGAACAGCAAAGAGTCTTCCATAGATGTTTCTACATTACCTTATTTTCCAGAAAATGTAGTTATCTTGCATGGCACATACTAATGTCATACAATTCCCATTTCCTAAGTAAGATTTATAAATTAAACCAGATTTTCATCTCCATTCTTAATCTCAGGTTTCTTTTGAATTAATCTATCTACTTCCCTCTGAGATTATGAGGAATACAGAGCCTCATTTCACCCAGTTATAAATCAAAGTCTGATCAGTACTACTCCCAAAGTTTAATGTTTCAAAGCTGCCTTTTCAAACGTTAAAAATAAATAGCAGTAACAGCATTACCCCAATCATGACCACTTTTGTAACAGAAATCTCCAGTTACCTAGTATTACCATATTCAAGTAATTAAAAGGCATGCTTTTCTGAACAATTTCCTTGGATAAGTTGCATTAAATGTCTGTACAATGGTTTTTAAGTGACTACCAAGTGAAAGTAAAAATGTTTTTCTGAGAATCACTGGGAAAGGCTATCCTTAATTCCTTTTCCATTTTTAAAAGATAATTTGTAATATTACTAAAAAAAACCCTACTGGCAGAAACAACACACAGTTGCCAAAGATCTTTGATCTTTGTCAGTAACTGCCACACCATGTTTAGTGATTTATGATCAGACAAAATTCACAACTCTGCATATTCCAGTCACAGGCTCTCTTTAAGGCAGTTGGCATGACCATGCATGGCATGCCATAGAAAACATTTTCTAAGAAACCTTGAAAAATAGGACTACACCACTCAGTGACACAGTAATGAACCTCAGACATCTCAACTTGCTAGACAGTTTTTTCAACCCTATCTTTACTCCTGAATACTTTGCAGCCTTAAGTAGTTTGATGTCTACACATACTAAGCACCTCTCAGCACCATCATCTCTCCATATTCCAACACCATGAGAGCTGAATTACATCAGCTTCCTGCTCCCAACACAGGTCTAGACCCTGTGACCAGTCCATCCTGTCTTCTAATTAACTTCTCAGGTAAAAGGGGCTGCTGCTGTCATAATCAGCCCTTTCAAGCTTTCATGATGAGACTTTAAATCTCTTCAGCACATTACAGTTTAGGTTGGTTAAGAGTCAATTGAATTTTTTTTTAAATAAAAACAACTACTATGCACTGATCTGTGCAATTTTTTTGCTTGATAGAGCTGATCAAACCCTGGAATCAATTGTTAGCAAGTGTTTTCAATGATACAAGCATTGGCTTGTGCTGCTCTTTGTCAGTAATTGGTAAGGTGGTGACAAAGTATTTGAAAGATTTCCAGAGAACAGTTCTACAGATATCAGTATGCCACAAGATGCAGGATTTATTTAAAGTTAACTTAAAATAGCTTAAATGATCTATTTTAACTGGTCATTCAGAAAAATAATCAAGCAGTAGAGAAAAAACCTCTGCCATCCATCCAGAAAAAAGTCATATGCTGTGAGCCAAGTGAAAAGGCATCCACCACAAAGGGTGGACAGCAGAAGAGAACAGTTAGCAAGCAGCTCATGTTGAAAATAAACAAAACATGCTTGTGACTAAAGCAGTGAATAGCAGCTATGAGAGTAGCAAGTTTCATTTGCAATGGAAAAATAAAGGGACCTTTGATTGAAACTTGATCAAAATGTCACCTATGCTTCATTTGAATTCATGTTACTACATCATTGGTGATAAAATATCTAAGTAGTATTAGTGCTCCATTCACAGCCAACTATAATTTAAAGTAATAGTAACTCCTACTATTTTTCTTTTCCTGCTGAGCATGCAGTTTTACAAGAAAAGCTTAAACACATCCTTAGTTTGTATACTCCAGGCTCCTAGTCCAGTGCTACTCCTAATTAGGCAAAGACAAAAGTTTGTGATACCTCAGTCCTTAAGTGGATTTAGGTTATTTCCTGCTTTTCCATCCAAGGCTGGGCAAGCCTGTGCTTTAATGTAGCAGCATCCTACTGGCAGATCCACTAATGAATCTGCAGAAGCCCATCAATCCAAGTAAAACTCAGAGCCATTTGACACCCATTTAAACCTTTCCCTCTTAGCCCTCCAAGCCCCTTTCTCTCCAAGACATTGTCTGAGCATTTCTTTCCAGCATCACTTGATTGGGTCCAGACATTTCACTGAATTTCAAAGTGAGATGTGGAGTGTCTGCCTGTGGCAGACAGGGTGCTGATCACTGGCATAAACATTAGGAGATAAAACACCCAGTGACACCTCCTTAGCAGATCAACTCCCAGATGCATTCAGCTAAGAACAGGAAAGAATGAGGCCACTGCTCAGAAGGTGAGTGCTGAGCACAGGAATTGCACATTGCAAATTGACAAAGGAGAATCAGAGAATTTGGAATACTTGTTTCCTTACCCATAAATGCCAAAGGGAAAAATAAGCTAAAACACACTTTTTTTGCTGCAGGCAAGGACCACAAACTTCATGGTGTTAGCACACTTACCCAACAGACAACTGCAGTGAAATAAAGGAAGAATGGAAGACCACAGACCGACTCTTATATAAGCAATATTATCAATATTTGCACTGAGGTAAAACCACGTAACAGGAGGATGAATGCCAGCCAAACATTAAAATCATAAAGATGAGGAAAATTACATCTTGAATTCATCAGCCTGTTATTACATCAGTCTTTGGCCACTAACAAACAATCAATTTATCTGGAAAAGGCAGGTTTTCACTTTTGGTGTAAGCATGCCTGGATAGAGAGGCAGAATGTGATATAGTTTTGCTTTAGAGAGTGTTTTGCTAAGGATTTTTTTAAAAGCACAAACACTCCTTACTGTAATCCTAAGGAATTATGAAACCAACAGGAAGCTTGTTGTGAAGAAAAAACTGCTCTTTACTTCTTAAAATACAGCCTACCAGACACTTATCCTAAAAATAAGTTTTGACAGAACAGAGCTGAAAAGATTAATAAACTCTTTATCTTGTCCAGAGATTAAATTGGTATTGTTGTATTTCAGTCAGTAAATTGAGTCAGTTATACTCTCTGCTCCAGCCTATTCTTATAATAGATTGGAGCAAAGTGGATAAAATAATAATGATTAATGGTCACCACTGCTCTGATCTTCCTTTACCTGCTTGGAAATAGAATTCTTTAAAAATAAGTAAATAAATTCCTGAGATATGCTGCTCAATTGCAGTAACCCATTGCCTGCTTTACAACATGGCTTAGATGGCCCCACAAGGGACAAGAACCACACTGTCCTAAGTACTGTGCAAGCAAACAGAAAAGACAATCCCTGCCCCAAAATATGTTCCTATAAGCAAAAAAAAAAAAAAAAAAAGAATCTGAGTGACAAAATTAAGTTGGAATAGACTCCTGCAAATAGGCCAAGTAAATGGAAGACTTCACTGAGTCAAAAGGTCTTCAGCAAACTTTCTGCTGAAGGATAAGTTTCTCTCTATTAACATAGCTAACCTAAGATAAATATTGAATAATGGATGCTGTCATGGATAAAATATGCTCATAAAATTATATCAGACAAAGCAGCCTCTCATTTCATGTAATGAAAGTCACTACACACAGTTAAAAATAAAAATTAAATGCACTCAGCTTTAATGCTAAATGTCTGTCTCTCCATTACAGACACCACCTATGTTGCACAACCAAAGCAGAGAGAGTTGGTACTAATGATCTCACATGAACAGCACAACAGAGTTTCCAGTACTGACAGCAGCACTGATTAGGACAGAGAGAGCTTTGGACATCATGTTCAGCTCTATAAGGTGTCCTGTAATATCTAAGGATGTGCATCAAAAACCATGACCTCCTCTGGGCCCTGGGTGCTCCAAGGTGCTCTCCTACCTGAGGATTTGTTCAAAACCTTCAGAATGTCCCCAGCTGAGCAAGGGACACTGCTCCAGAGCCCTGTGTCCACATCAGTGTTGGTTTGGAGACCTCAAGTCAGCAGCTGTGGCAGATGTCCTAGAAATAACTACATTCTTTATAGAGAATAAAGTAACACATTTACTGGGAGCACTCCATGATTCTCCCTAACAGTTAGATAAAAAATACATTATTGCACTGAACTTGACACTTCTGTAGATGACAAAAGCTGTCAATTTAATCCTTCAAGGAACCTCCCCTGAGGTGTTGGTGAGAGATGACCAGCCAAGGGAATCAGTACTGGCAAAGATGATAAATGGGCAAGTGATTCCTCCTCCCACATTTGATGTCTTCAGCCCATGAGGGGGGGTTGTTTGTTTTAATTTACAATAGCCTGCCTTGAAATTAACATAAATTAACCTTTAGTATCTTCTATGCAACCAGAATCTCAGATGGAGGCACACAGTTGACTATAACTACTCATGCAATTTCCTCAAAACTAAAATATTCAAAAGCAGTAATAAAAGGGTTGTTTTTTAAAAAGAAACTAACATAGTCCAAGAATCCAGTGAAGGGCATTTGAATCTTTTTTTTTTTTTTTGGCCTTTTTATGTAAAGGCTCATTGCCACAACTAAAGACAAGAAGAAAAATTATCTTCAAATATCACTAGTTTGACTGCAGAAATAAGCAGGGAAACAGGTTTCTCTCATTTGGGAAGTGCCAAAATCTTGATAAAAAGGTGAAAAACTCAGAATGAAACATGGGGTCATGTATTCAGAATGCAAATAATCCACCCAGGCCTAGGAGTTTATATGCAGAGTAACCACATTGAGCTTCCTGCCAAAGTTCTCTAGAAGCTCAAATTTCAAGAGGGTTGGGGGGACCAAAAAAAAAAAAAAAATGCACAAGAGAAGACATCCATTTAGACTTCAACAGGGCAGTTCTAAAACATGCAAGAACAACAAAATTTGAGTACTAAAAAGTGAATTTTCTTTAGTAATGTACATCTCCCTCCCTATGAATAATAAAAGAGTATCCTCAATGTTTTATGAGGTATAGCTTAGTCTTGAAGACTATCTGCAGGACTTGCTTATGCTGATACTTTTGCATTAAAGAGATCAGTAATACTCAGCTAACTAATAAAGGGCAGCCACAAGCTACAATGACAGCCTCAGAAAGCAAAAATCAAAAAGGTCATTCTAAGAAACAGACTTGGAGCAATAATTTTATTTTTTTTACATCACTGCAATATCCAGGAGCCCTGATGAGCCCAGACCCCACTGTGGTAGATGCTACTGTACAGCCAATTTATGAACCAGACATGCTTCTCAATGAGGAAAAGAAAGTACATGCTAATAATGTTATTATAGAATCAGTGCAGCATTATCTTAGACAATGAGAAATGTGGAAGTTTTATATGCTTTCTTTATTGTTATTAAAAGTAGCACTGTTACCTTGGCAACTGCTGAATCACTTGGGAGTTAGTTAAAGAAACCCAAATGTTACTTATACTTGCACATTTGCAATCAATTTAGGGAAAACAATTGGGGTTTTGTTTGGTGTACTTTTTTTAAACAAATCACACATTTTTTCCTTATGACTATGACCCTGCAAATTTCAGCATTTTGGGGGTTTCTTTTATATAAATCAGTTCTTGGGATTTAATGAAGGCAGTTCATGTCTCATTTGCACACAAAGTAATCTGCACTTTCTGACACAATAAATTCTAATAATTCATCTAGGATGTCAGTCAGAAATAGAAGCACAGACACTCTGCAGTGCACACAAAAATTTCCATCAGCTTGCCATCTCCTGTGCAGGTACTGGGAATAGGGACAGGGGTTTTCCCTGGGGGAGTCTGGAGGGGGACAGGAATCCCAAACCCCTCTTTTGCAGGGGCTCAGACCACACTCCCATGTCTAAGAGCACAGAAATGGGAAAAGGTGATTGCAGAGTATCCTAAAACACTGGGCTGCCAAACCTGAACTTTCCTGTCTTAGCTTCCAGATAAGAGCCAACACATCCTTGTGGTTTTGAGGTTTTTTTCACCCTTCCTCAGCAGTATCTGTCTGCTTTTAATGTGAAAACTGTGTGCATGGAGATAATGGGAACCTGCAGGAGGATCTGTTTGAGATGTGATGATTGTGTGGGATGCCTGTTTTCTTTCTAATTTTCATAAACGTTATTCCCCAAGTAAGGCCAACAGCAGTGAAAAGCAGAACACTGGCAACTCTCAGTTTTTCTGTCAAGGAACCTCATGAAACTCAATTAGACTGTAAAGAAAGGGACCAATATTGCATAATCTCAATTTTTTAAACTGAAATTGCCACACAATTGTGTATGAGTGTAGCCTAAGTAAAATGCCCATTTTCCTTAAAATAAATACAGACAAAGGCCCATCAGACTCCTTCAGACTGTCACTTCTGAAGTGTACTGAGTCAACTGGATTAAAAGTCAAGGGTTACACACAAATTCTCCTAACCCACACTGGCAGGATAAAAGGAGGCTCAGGGAAAGCCTTATCACTCCCTATACCTGAAAGGAAGTTGTAGGGTTTTGTCTTCTCCATTAATTCTTTATCACATTACACTTGTAGGCTCATCTTACACCATAGCAACTCCTGTTCTAAATACTTATTTAATATCTTTGGTGAGAGAACATATTTGAAACCCACCCTCCAGAAAACATGAACACTCATGAGACTGAGGAAGACCAGAATTCAGCTATAATTAAACATAACTTTTTTCAATAGGAATTGAATAGTTACAGAGTTCCTGTGATGGTTATTGCATTAGAAACTACATTGGCAAGAGGATAATAATAAAGCTGCTGGCACCTCCACCACAGGGCTATGTTACCCCTAGGGCCAATATTTATTACTGTATTTCCTATATGCCTTTAAAAACTGAATATTAAACTGCTCAGAGCATTCAAACCCCTAAGAGTATTACACATTTGCTTGCATGTATGTAAGTCTGAGACAATGATTCATCCAGATACAACCTTAACTCTCAATTTCCTTTCATTTAAGCCTCTAATGAGATGATAACAGAAGGGCCTTAGGGTTTTGTTTTACAAGGTTGTGATAGAACTTCATAGCAACAAAAGAGTTTTTCACCTGAGTTTGTTCTTGGGGATAAAGGAGGGCAGGACATGGAAACTTCTTTTCTTCAAAAGGTACAGCACAGAGTATCTGTGTGTGTTTGTCTCTGAGACCACACTTTAAGAAGTGACTCACATTAAAAAGAAATAACATAGATCAGACTGTTTATTCACACACACATTCTAATCCCCAGACATGTTTCAGCAGGAAAACACAGAGTTCAGGCTCTGTGCAGGGACATGCATGCTCCAGCCATGTTTTAAAGTTCCATGTTTCTCCCACACCAACCTCTCAGTTCAGTCAGCACTCACTCTGGGCTGACTCTCCTATCTGCTATTTCCATGTGCTGGGGCTGTAAAGACCACAGTGCCTTGACCTGACTTTGCTGGCTGTTTATGTCATCTACATACAGCAGCAGTGAAGTTCAACCCCTCTTTCCAATCAGAACTGCAGCATGGAGCAGGAAAATCAGCATGGAACGTGTGACCACATGGGGATGTGCCTTTAAAAAGTGCCCTGTTTCAAAGAAAGCAAGCAAAACCTTGAGAGAAGTAAGAGTTAACACTGGACAACTGTGCTGGGGTACAGAGCAGCAAGACACAGTCACCAAACTGGCACAGACTTGAATCACTTTCAGATTCATTTTCAGACCCAAGTGACACAAATCTTAGTCAAAACAAATACTGTGTAACACAAAGACACCAAAGATTAAATAAAAATGCAGAAGCAAGACCTGTTTTGACAAACCAAAATGGTTCAAAATTGGCACTGATAGCCATGTCCTAGAGAGGATACAGGTAAGAGGCTGTAGTGAGGGAGGGAGGAACAAAGCAAAGCCTCACTGCTGAGTGTGGAACTGAACTCATCACTTTGGACTTGATGGAATGTTTAGGGTCAAGTTCTGATTCAAACTCCTGCAAGCAGAATCTGCAAACTACAGTCCCAAGCCAGCTACTTGGTGATCACAAGTGCTCTCACAGTCCCCTGCCTCACATTGCTGCTGAATAAACCTAAAAACAGAAGGAAATGTATATACAGTTCCCTAGGTAAGGAAAAGAGCCATTGCTTGCCACCTGTGTAAGTCTACTCAGAACCACCTCCTGGGAGGATGGAGGCATTCACCCCCATCACATTTTGGGAGCCCCATGAGGAAGAACAGCTGCCAATGCCTCCTGACTTCACAAGGAAGAGGCACACAGGAATAGGGGGCTGCCATGGACTCTCTCCTGAGAGCACTGAGCAACAAGAGGTGAAAAGGCAAATGGAAGAATTAGCAAGTTGCCATGAACGCATTCTGCCCATGTTGGGATTATTCATACTAACTTAAGTCCTATTAGGCTGGTTTGTGTTTACCCAGTTTCACTACAGCACCCAAGGCAATTACCTCTGATTACAGGACATAATGACTAAATAGCTTCAGCACACAGTGCCTGGTCTCAGAGCTGCCATACATGCCAAGATCACCTCCAAAAAACAGCCAAGCTGGACATTTAATTCTGTTTCCCAGAGGGGAGATCTTTAAAAATACACCACCATCATGGGGAAGGACATAATTCCAGACTTCCATACTGAGAGAATAGCTCTTTCTTTCTGCCCCATCCCTGCTGTCCCTTTCTGTGCCTGTCCAAAGAAATGGCAGGGATAAGGTCGCAGCAAAAGCACTCACACAGCAAGGCTGCTGCAGAAGGATGATGTATTTGTACACTCACTCCTGTGCCACCACATTTCCTACACAGCAGGATGCAGCACAGCAGCTCCATTTCTTCTCCAGCTTTTCTGACCCTCCTGCTTAAACTGCTTGTCATTTGACATTGCTACCTGCTACTCTGCTTTTTCCTATTCCATGTTCTCACGAGTGAGAACATGAATCCACACATCAGCCAGGGCTGCCTAGCAGAAAAGGAACCCCATGATTAAGGAACAGGACAAAATTCTGTCTTGCATTAAAAAATAAATAAAAACAGGACAAAGAATAGAAGCAGAAGTGTTTTGCTGCATCTTCTTACAGAAAATATTCTCTAAGCTCTAGCTGCTTATGTGCAAAGCAATTCACAGCAGTAGAAAGACAGGAGAGAGCTCTTGCTAAGCAGTGAATAGAAGCAATTAGCCAAGAGAAGAGCATAAGCAACTTGCACTTTGCCTTCATACAGCTTATCAAGTTTATTCTGCCCTGTTACATCTGTGTAATTTATATAAAAAAAAGCCAGCAGCTATTTGGCAAGATTTACAACTAGAAACAGCAATTTAATCACATATGAAAGATCAGTGGAAGTGGATGCCTCAGGACACTGTAAACTTCTCACCTCCTACTAACCTGCCTGAAACTTGCCCTGGTCATGTTAAATGTTCACTAAAAATAACTTTTAAGTATCTGTTTCATTATTAGGCTCATCTCTCTAAACAGAAACATGGAATTTATTAAAATTATCATGTGAAATACTGAATGCTTGCACAGCAGAAGCAAGTAGCTTGCAAATTCAGCAATCTTCCCTCTGCAGTGATGTAACTACTCTAACATTGCAGAATTCCTAGCAATTTCTTGGCCAGGCAGAAATAAGTTGAATGGCAGATGTTAGAGATTCATCATGAAAAGAACCCTCCAGAAGCAGAACTGTCAAACAGGACTTTACTCCCTAAAATAATAAAAGGAAGGGATTCACGTGTAACCTCTGTGTGGCAGCTAATCCCATCAAGTCCAGGATGCCTTGTCCTGTTGTTTCATTATTACATTTCTGACATTTTAGTACTGAACAGCAGTTATATTTACCAAATGCCTCACCTTTGAAGCCTGACCTCAAAGTGTCCTAAAGCTTCAAATGCCAGCACTATGACTAGTTAAGTGATTAATTTCAAGCAGTCCTGTATTTATTGCTGTTACACAAATAACAGAGCTCTTAATCAACCAAGGCTTCTCAGAAACTTCATTTCTTTCTTCTTTATAAACCTCTTTATGGGCAACAATCAGACAAGACCAGAAGTTGTTTACTTGCTGATTGGTGCTCAGAATATTTTCTAAATGTGTGTGTGCCTGCATTACAAACACAGTTGTTGCAACAGGTACCTTCCATGAACTCTTAAGAATTGGGGTCAAGAACAGAAGGGGTTTTAAATTAGCATTAGTTTGCCAGACATAGCACTAATCACTTCCAAATCAAAGCTTAAAGAAAGCATGGACAGCCTGCTGAGATGTACTTGATCTGTGAGTAACCCCTCTCATTTTATCAATATTCCACTTCAGAGGACGGAATTTCATAGTTGAAAAAGGGAAAATAACTTAAGTGCCCAATATATAAGCAAAGCTCTGCTCAGTAGGCAAAAAATGACAATTCTGCCACTTAATTGGAACTCTAATTAGAAAGCAAAAATACATTTCATACACAAACTGTTACCCTTCATTAAGCCCCTTCTTCAGAAAAGAAGAATCTCTTTGGGAGCTGTAGCTCGGGGGATTATTTTTGTTTGTTTTTTTTTTCAACAGTCATTTATCTGCTTCTTGTAAAATACAAACAAGACCAGCACAGAGGAGAATTTCTACTGAATCCATGAAAACAATATCAAGTGCAGAAGTTAATGTACATGTCAATGCTCAGAATGGTGAGGCTTTATAAAATTTCATCATCTGATATCTGTGCCAAGGCCAAACCTCACTTCCAGCTGTTTGGCAAACATGACATTATCTCACCAGCAACAAAACACACAGGACTCCAAAACCCCAAGTTTCCAATGCCTGCCTAAGCCTTTGAACGTGCTCCTAGGCCTACGTTTATAATCAGACTTTTCTTGGAGAAAAGAAATTGATACAATAGGATTCAGTCACATCTAGGAGAGAGTAAAAGAGTAAAAAAGAGGCTAAATTGGGAGCTCAGTAATCAGTGTCCTGATTAAGATAAGCTGGAAGTAATTGAGAAATCAAAGGCTTTTACACTATGAATTCACTATATTCCACACCTAGCAAACAACTCAATCCATCAATTTTCCAGCAGCTCAGGCAATAAGTAATACTGGTATTTTCACTAATAATTCTATAAAAAGTAATCATAGAAACAATCTCTTTTTTTGCACAAAATTGCTGAAATCTTAGAGATCCTATATTGCAGTCTTTTTATTATTTTTTTTAAATCATGCCACAATTGACTCTTCACTCATTTTCTTTCATCTCTGAAACAAAAGGATTCTCACTATCTTCCTATTTAAAAACAAATCTGATTTAAAACAACAGTTGTAAACATTAATAGGTTTAAACAATAATGATGATAACTTGACTGCCATTCCATCTGTAGCCAAAACTGTGTTAATTCACAGCAGAATTTCTAACTAATTTGTGTGATGCCACAAGAAACAGAGCTGTGCTCAATTAGAGTGACCATTAAACTATCAAGGTAGGGGAAAATACATTTCTATATAAACATTGCCTTTTACTACAGCAAAAATGCACGCCTAAAACTAATTTATCTGCTGAAAGGTTGTCATTTTCTGTAATTTAGGATATTTGGACTCAGATGCCTTCCAAGAAAAGGTTGCTGAAGAAGAATCCTTTATTACTACAAGGCTGCTGTTTTACCTGGAGTGAAACAGTGACAGGGTTCCCCAGAGCCTGAGTGGCCCCAAGCTTTAAGGGACACTCCCCCCACACAAAAAAAGCAGGTATTCCTTGCCATATTAGACAGGCTTATCAGTTTCTGGGTTTTTGTGGGTTTTGGGTTTGTTTTTTTTTCCAAATATTTATGTACAAAAACATTTCAAATTCTTAATCGTTATCTGCAGGAACGCTTAGAAAATCTAAGTCTGGAAGGCAAAGTAGCCCTAACAGAACAAAGTTGTTGCACTGTGTCCTGTTGGGACAGTTAAAATGCAACAGCCAACATTACCCTTCTGCAGACAGCTGAAAATTATAACATGAGAAATCAGGGATTTTTTTTTAAAGGAAAACTTAAGGACTTTATAACCTTGAAGAAAGACTAATGTGCATTTTATAATATCTAAGAGAAATTGTATAATATGCAAAATCTCTTATCCTTCTTGATATTTCTCAAATTACTTTCCATAAACATGGTCTATTTGGCAATTTCCAAGAGATGCCAGTAATAACAGCTATATTTAATTCAGTAATTAATTAAAAAATGCAAGGTTTTTTCTTTTTTTTTATTAAAGATACACTCCAATTCTGCAAACTTCATTAAGCAGGTTTTCTGTCAAAAGAGTTTTCAGGTTCACAGGCAAATCTGAAAAGGTTATTAATGGAAAATAAAGAAAAGGTATTGCTTCAACCAGCTGGACCATGCTGTAACTAACAGCAGTTTGGGGAGGAAAACAATAAATATGATCTTTCCAAAGGACACAGTCACACTAGACATTCAGTGCACACTAAAATACACCAAATTTACACCCAAGATTATGATATAATCATCCATGTGATTTAAATAGGGAATTAACAGCTCTTCTCTCCCCTCTTCCACAGAGTGACCAGCTGATGAATGAGAAAGCAAAAATTATATAGGTTTTGGTGACCTTTGAACAAAAGTCATTTAATCCACAGGAAATTAAGATCACATCTGAACAGAGTCCTTTATTTGAACTGAGAATAAAACTCTTCATAACATTTGCTCATTGTTTCTCTGAGTTATTCATCCTTTCTACTTGTACCATTAGGAAAAAAAAAAAAATAACCAACCCAAAACACAGCCCTACAGTGCACATGCCTGTAACAAATTAGGAAGAAGTATAACTGGAGAAAATTGTGCAAACCAAGTATACTTTAGAATTACTTTTTTAAAGTCCTCCTGCATTGAGGGAGAAGTAATGGCTTCTCCTTCCACCCCCAGCTTCCTCTAAGTTTCAGCTACATAAAACAGCTTAATGCTTTTATGTATTTCACATGTAGATCATCCAGAACACTTACATAGACTACCAAAAATCATTTTCTGCAATAAATGTATTAAAATACAAATAATGTAAAACTATAGTTCTCTTCTAAGAAAGCTATTTCAAAGTGAAATACACAGCATTCTAATAATTGCCTCACATTTTTTTCTGCTTAATGAGTTTCACTCTTATAAGAATTGTACCAAACATTATTTAAAATGTCATAAGACACCAAGCAATTATAGGTCTGATTTTTTTTTTTTTAAGCACCAATTTAGAACTCAAATCTGTGTTTTCTGCATTTATTTTCAAATTCATCTTAGTAATTTACCACAGTTCTTTCCAAACCTGGCCTCCAGTTAATAAGGCTTCTACACATATGGTCTGACTTTCTAAAGGGCCTATTAGGAAAGAAAGAAAAAAAAAAAGAAAAAAGAAAAGAAATTCCATTACTGTTTTCATGCTTTTTCATTGAACCATCACCGCATTCGCTTGCAATAACTCTAAAGGAGGATTATAAAAGTGCTTTCCCAGAATGTGGACTAAAAGGAAAGGAGCTCCAAACCTGGAGAGTATCTGAAAGGGGCCTCTTGTGAAGTGAATTCTCCCATGCAGCCCTTTGAAACCCTTTGCCTGGTGGAGCTGCTGGGCCTCTACATACAATTAGCTATTACTGCAGCTTATCCCAAATACTTTCACCAGCCCATCACAGCAGTGATTAGGAAAAGCCTTATTGCAGGTCTGTAATGGATCCATTAGTAGGATCCTGCTTCACCTCAGAACAAGTTGAAACAATTTTCACTTTCTTAACACATCTTCACTGCATGTGGGCTTTTGAAGAGCCACATGTTAGTTACTTCTCTGCTCTCCACCATAAAGATTCTCTCCAGATATCCAGGCTTTAGTGATCACAGGGGTTTTTTTTGCAGTTCTGCTTTGACAAATATGAAATGTTTTCAGCTTGTTAACAGCGTGCATGTAAAGCAAAGCTCTGCTAAAAATCATTAATTTTATACACTAGAAGAAGTAAAATTAAAGCAAACAACCATCTGTAGGCAACACGTGTTATCCTCTTATTGCTGTGACTTCAAACTGACGGGCCAAAACCAGTATTTTGGCTAGGCATACAGGGGAGATGGAATTAGCTGCAGTGTGGGGAAGAAGCCTTTTTGTTCCTTAGACAGCAGTGCAGCAAGTGTCTATTTCTCTACATGTGATCCCAAGTACATCATCCCCTTTGATAGTATTTATCTTTATGACCATGTCCCAACCACCCTATTACTGGTATTTTCCTTGAACATAATAGCTGCATATCACCATCTACCCAGACTATGGAAAACCCAAAATCTTTTTATCCACTCATTCATGCACGGGAATAAAGTAAAAAAAGACAGGAAACACTGTCAAATATCCAAGTAGTCCTAAAGACCATCCAGGAATTAAAATATAAATGGAAGAGAACAAGGGAACAAGGTCCCTGCACTTTTTCAGGTTTTGAAACAAAAACTTAAGGAATGCCACAATACACCTTAAGCCACATTACTTCAGGGAACAAAAAAATAAAGCTGCACAGTTTGACAATTGCACTGCATCTAAAAAGCAGAACTGGAAAATCCACAGAGGCTGAAGAAGTGCCAAGGGAAACAGTGGAATTTGCTAGAAGCTTTGAATTGCAAATGCGAGGGGAAATCCTCTTCTGGAAAATATATTCAAACTCTATATACAGAGCACATAAATGCCAACAGAAATCTGATACCTTTCTCTCCCTTTTCACCTTTTGTCTTCCTGTCTCACTACTTCACCTTTCCCTTATCTCTTTTTTTTTTTTTTCTTCTTTATTAGCTGTGCTTCTTCACTGATGTTACTGTCTTACAGAGACAGTAAATCTCAATGTTTAATCTGCAGATCAGCTCAAAAAAAGAGCTCTGTTTTTTCCTGGGTTACAAGGGAAGTCCCACAAGATCACCCATATTAGAAGTTATTCCCTCAAGTTCAGATCTCTGGTGTTTTTGTTGATCCAATGCATAAGGCTCCTTCTGTTTTTTCCCCAGGTCTCCCATCTCACCCTGCAGTGGAAGGGGCATTCACAGAACAACACCAGAGCACAGAGCAGCACTGCTGGGACCCACCACCACCACCACCCCTGCTCTCCACCAGGTGCAGATGGTTGGAAAATTGCAATGAGAGAGAATCTGCAGTACAAGTCCCAAAAACACAGATTCAAGCTACAAACACGGGTATAAATAAATGATAAATGAACCACTTAACATCAAGAGCTAATCTTACTGTCCAGCAGAACTTAAAATCAAACAGCAGACAAGGTTCTTTCCCCTGCAAGATGGTAGCATATCTCCAAGTGCCACGCTAAGCTCACTGCTCTAGTAATTAGGGTCTGATCCTGAACCAGAGAAGTCACTGACAGCCTTCAAATAAACAAAACTAATGCAAAAGTCCTGGAATCACAACCAGGCATTCCAAAATTGCAATCCAACACAACTGCACATGTTTCCCATTTATGTCTAATGTCACCTTTTCACTGTGAAAACTAATTTTCAGGGTCTGGCCATGCTTTGGAAAGGAGGAGCAGCAGAGATTTTACAGGACAAGCAGTTCAGTTGACCAAGAATTTTTTAAGCTGTATTTCTATTGTAGGTACACAATTCATCAAAGCCTGTTGTGGTATAATTTCCCCTTGGAGTGGGAAATCCTACACAAAACTTCAGTTATGTAAGGCTAAACCAAGCAGAATTTGGCTCATGTCTTCTCATGAAATCAGAGTACAAATGCCACACACTGATATCAGTAACTAAGAGGCTGCCTCAGGGAGACAGCAAAGGTTTGCCTAATTACAATATATAACCAGAAAGGCACCCAAAAATCTGTTCTTCCTTTGCCCAAGCACATTAAGCAATTTTTAAAAAAAGCCAATAACAAAAAGAAAAAAAAAAAAAAAAAAAAAAAAAAAAAAAAAAAAAAAAAAAAAAAAAAAAAAAAAAAAAAAAAAAAAAAAAAAACCAAAAACACCAACAAACTAGAATCTCAATCTTGCCTTAGCAATTGGATCTAGATATCTGAAAAATATCCAAGAGTTATATCATGTACAAAGCTGGTGGACAACTCATAGGTTGTAGCAGTCAAACCAGGATTGATTAGAGATTATTGTTTGGCTTTTTGACCAGAGGAACCAAGATACAACTGTATCTGCTAATTACAAAACCACACCCAGGTGGTTGATAAAGCTGCTCCCTTTACTTTCTTAAAGTCTTAATACTACAGGCACAGTAGGATTTTTAGTATGGTAGAAATTGAGAACAGTAGTATAAACTTCTTCCTTTCCTTCCTGAAAAGTCATCATTTCCTTGTTTTTGAGGGAGAAATACAGTTACAGAAAAGAAATTTTTACACTACCAGGGTGAAGAATTATAAAGAGACTCATCTTTGAAATTGCTTCCCACTCAATAATAGTTTATAAACTAGAGAAGAAATTATTTTCTAGAGTAACCAGAACCAGACACATGACTAGCTTCTCAGCTCATTACCTATAGGTAATTTTTCTAAACAAATATGCTCTTTGATTACAGAGTTTGCACAGCAAAGGAGTTTTAAATTTCAAGAAGGCCCAGAGAATACTCACAACTCATCTCTTTATACCATGTTTTGGGCACAATCACCACAAGTCCTTTTATTCTTTATCTCAGAGCAAAAATAATTCATTCAGTGAACCAAAGAGCTGCAGGTTGTACCCCTCTACAGAGCAACCTCATTTTTTACCTATCACCCAGACTGAGGAGGAGCAAAGATTACGCCAACACACTCTCCACTTGTTCCATCTTTAGCACAAAAATAAATACCTGGTGAGCAGCAGGATTGAGCTTCTCCTTCCAGCCTTTCTGCAGCAGCAACGTGCTCCTAAAGAGCCTGACAAGAGTTAAATAGTGCCACAGTTAAATAGCTCAGGCTGTGTCAAATTGCTCTCTGCACCACCTGCTCCCCACGAGCAATGCAAGCAGTGCCTCACCTGTGTGAGGGTCAGCATGGAAATAGATATCAGCTGTGACAATCTTTCCTCACTTCAGTGAGGATTACACCCACCCAAAAATTGATTTAATCACTTTATATTCAGTTGCACTTTCATCCAAAGATCTTTAAGCAGTTCTCAAACATCAACTAATTAACCTCCAGGTGCCCCCTGTAAGGTGTGCACAGGTAGGTAGAGGAGCAATTTCACATGGGAATTACAAGCTGCATGAGGGAGGAGTTGGGAGGAAGCACAGCTTCCTCCTCCTCCCCACACCTGTGTGTAGCCCTGCAGCATCACTGCATATAGACAATTTATAGATGATAGGAACAGAAGCTGAGAGATTACACATCACAAAACACATATGTAGCAAAGCAAAAAGCAAGTCATAGTGTGTTGGGGATGCAAGACTAATTAAAAATAATAAGCCAGCATCATGCTTTAACTTTCTCTGTGCTGCTGCTGAGAAGTGTGAAAATCAGACTTAGTGTTTCTGTGACCCACTCTGTTCTTGGTTTCCCCATCTCTAAGTGAGATTTCCCTTCTTTGAAACTCTGGATTCCTGAGATAAACATGTATCTATGTGCCAAATTCTCTTGGGCAAACATGCCTGGGGTAGACTGAATGGCATCTTTTAGGAAAGCATGAGCAGTGTGCAACACAGCACCAAAAGACTTTAGGATGAGCTTAATGCAGCCAAGCAAAACTGCAGGGGCAGGGCATGTTAGGATGGGGATTGAGATGACACCTGGGCTGACCTACCACTTCACTGCTACCAAAAGGGTTAGCCCTTTCCCTCTCTGCCCAGCAGCAGGTTCCAGTCCCCTTCCTGCACTCAGCCCTGTGTTTGTCAGACCAGTGCAGCTGTGTCAGCTTGCAGCCAGCCCTTCTCCCACCTTGCTGTGCCAGTTTTAACAGCAGTCAATGAAACAGCCTCAAATTCCTCTGGCCTTCTGAGATATATTTGTTAGGTAGCACCAGATAATTACCAGTTGTCAAGATAATTGTCATTATGTACTCCAGAAAATTTCCATCTTTTCAGTCTTTGCCACTTCTCTGCACACAGCCAGGTGTAACTTGCACGTAATGTCTCTTTTTGGTTTGCCATCACATGGGGCAGGATGCAGGTGTGGGAAGGGATTTCAAACCAGTCTTTCTGTTGCTGTGGTGCATCCCAGTTTTTATTTTGTACGTGTCTCTCTCAGCAGGCTGACTACACTAGACCTCATTGAGTGGTAAATTGAAGCCAAACACTGTGCTGCTGTGCTATAGAAACTTCATTTCACTTTGGTTGTTCTTGTGCACCACTGTAAATGATGAGAGATGCAGAGTCCAACCAGCCCCAATGCTCAGACTGCATAGTTCTGTGTTTTCTTCAGATTTCCCCTTTCAGAAGGTAGTTTACTTGGACAAAGAGGTGTCTTTGTCTCACTCTCGATTATGAAATTCAAATGACAGCCCTTTGCCTTAGGTGCTGCTTCTGCTTTTCCTCTCTGCTTCTTTCATTTCTCCTCCCTGCTGCTACACTGGAGTGAATAATGCATTTTTTAGCTAATTTCCGTGGATTAGGCTTCCAATTAATTCAAGCCAGTTTTACAGACTGCCAATTCAGGTTGCTAAAATTTAGTTGGAGCTATTGGGGCAGGGTGAGGGGATTTCCCATAAATTTTTTCCAGATTAACTGCAAGAATTCATTGGAAACAAATCAGTCATTTTTACACGTGAGTATATACATCAGTATCTGCAGGATTTGTTTCAGCCCTAACTGAAAGCACAAATTACACTCTTCCTTTCTAAAAGGCACAAACATGGTTTCACACCAACTGACAGTGGTAGTAATTAATGTGAAGGATCCCTGGGGTCTTTTAACCTCCTTTCTTAGCTTTTGATGGCTGAGACAGCACAACCTGTGTGTCATTTAACCATCTATAAAGCTAAGGGAGGAAAAGCATTTAAACACGACATTGAGTTTTCTTTAAACTCTCTAATGAGCTCTAGATAAAGCAGAGAGGTTTTTACTGTGGATTTTAAGAAACACTTTTTCCCCCTCAATTGTTCTCCCTAGGGCAGAGCATTTCTGTCTCCTCGTAGGCAGATGAAATCCAGGAACAGCTCCCACAAAATCCAGGAGCACTGATTATGTCAAAGAGGACTGCACAGTAAAAACCTGCTGTAGGACCATTTTACCCTTTTCATCAGGTTGGTGCAGTTTGCCCTGTCTCTATTCAGATGTAAAATTGTGACAACTGTTTTTCCTTTGCTTCTTTCTTTTCTGTAGATTTGCCAGCTACTCCAGGGTGGTTCAGAATTATTAGCTCATTCAAATAATGCAGCTTTATGACACTGCTTAAATCAACTAATTCCTGAGAGAGATTGCAAGGACTATCAGTTAGACCTGGGGTTGGGAGCTGAATTTTGCCACCAAACTGTGATATTGAACAAATCAGTCAACCTCCTCAAACCTAGATCTCTGTGTAATACCTCAGAAAGGAAGCATCCCCCTGGTAAAGCACTTCAATATCCTCTAACAATGGAGCTTGTTCTAAGTGTAGAAGATATTAAAGGACCAGGGAGAATTAGCTTTTTAGATTGATTTCCAGTTCAGGGATTGCAAGTTAACAGCATAGGAGCTGCTCCTTGTTAAATATTCCAATACTTTGTACAGTATATTGTGTACAAAATAACCTTTCCAAAATGCATACCAGAGACTGCAGATGCAAAAAGAAGCACCCATGTGCTTGAATTAAGGCTGCCAATACCCAAACTCTGCCAGACAGGCTCCTGAGAAGGTCACCAGCAGCTGAGCCCTGCCCTGTGTCCACCTCCAGAGCAGAGCAGTTTTTCTTAGAACTGACATTTCAGCAGAGGCTGCCAAAGAAAATGGGATTCACAGGGACACCAGGCTGAGCCTCAGGAGGCAGGGGAGTCTCTCCTTGCAGGGCCAAGGAGTCCCACAAAGGGCAGGGAGGGGCAGCACAAGGCAAAGAGCAGAGCATGGTGATGCTTCAGGGGTCCAGAGCCCTGAGCTTTCCCCTGAGGCTCTGCTCATGCAGGACCAGGTTCCCCCCATCAGATTCTCCTTTCCAGTCACTGGGTCAGATGGACCAAGAGAATTCACTTTTACTTCACTTCTCTCCATGTTTATCAAGTGTCTGAAATTCTTGGTTTGGGCTGGAAGTACAAGCAGACCCCAAGAATCCTTTTAAAATATAACAGAATCTGCTGGTAATGGGAACAGTGAAGCAGTTATGGTCTGAGCTTTATTCCTTTTATTTATGTAATGCTTTGATTTACCAAAACTGCTTTACAGAAAATTTTGGCACAGCCTTACCCTGGTGAAGATTAGAATTTAAGATCTGACATCTGAAATTAATTAAGCATATGAGAAACAGTCAGTGAATAAATCAATTTTCCTATTTTGGGGTTTAGAAAAAAAAGAAATCAGGAAAAAAAACCTGATATGAAACAGAAGTTGCTGGTTGTTTGGAAGAATTCAAAAATAACAAACAAAACAACCAAAATTGAATCAAAATAAAGAAGGTCAACTCCATCTTTCACCGGGGTGAAATTTTTTGGAACATATTTTGGAAGTCTTCATCTATAAAATAAAATATATTTCTATGTTAGAATGTCATCCTAATTCTATCTTTTGGCTAAAATAATTCTCCATATTTAACCCCTTTTTTAACATTTCAATCTTTTTATTTTCCAACAAAATCACTTTATTTGAAAAACTTCTATCCAGAGAGGACTGAACTGGAATTTCATTTTCAAGTGTTAACCATTAGGATTTGAACCAATAACTGCTTTTTGGGACAGCTACACACCATGCCTGAGATGTAGACATTTAGTTCAGGAGACCAGACTGAATTTATTTTGGAAAAAATCTCCAAAGAACACGTTGTGTGGATGCAGAAGCCTCAGCACCAGCTTCTTTAGTCAGCTGATCTTCAACTACCATATTGATTTATGTCTTAATGTAGCCATAGCATAGGACAGCTCATGGCAGACTTCAGGAAATGCCATCAAATCACAAACAGCTCCTGAAATTAAAAGCAATAAAAGAAAGCCATTTACAAGATGAATTGAAAATAAACAGGAAGGAAACAACAGAAAGTTTGTGAAATCACTGAACTTACATTTCTTCATGATAGTTTCTTGGTCAAGGCAGGAATTTATATCTCCTGTGTTAGTACAGAGAGATCCCAGTCTCTTTTAGGTGATATCAGATAATATTTTCATAGGAAAAAACCTTGCAGCAAACATATGAACAGGATTTTTACTTGGTAGAGAGATTGCAAAACCAAATACCGTAGCTGAGACAGAAAATGCCAGCACTCTAATGGGAAAGTGTTATTTTCCTATAAATGTTCTTTTAAGAGTTAACATAGTAACTATGAATTCAGCTCAGGGTTTTTAATATGACCTCACACAGTAGAGTCTTGGCCTGGAAAAAACTGTGATGTCATATGCAAACTATTCATTACAAATCCACTAATTGAAAACTTAACAAAATCCTTTAGAGGCACATGCTAATAATATCAACATTTCTGTATGCAAAGGAGAGTGAAGATGACAAGAAGTTGTCATTCAGCTCCACACCAAAACACTTCTATCACAGCCCAGTCTAACACAAAAGGAAGATGATATTTTTAAGACATTGGAGAAGTTTGCAGAAGTCTGCAAAACTATCAGCTGAAATCCTGATATAAATCTGGGACCAAATGGATGAGACATCATAGACATTTTAGCTGCATCCAAACCTCTGAGTGCAGACCCAAAGGGACACAGCACGTTGGGTGTGGCTGTAACACAGCCCTGATGTTCACAAGGGGACAGGAAACCCCCAGGACATCAGGGGGGAGCAGAGTGCAGCTGAGAAAATCTCTGACAGTTCAGGAATCCAGGGAGTTTGATTCTGTCTCAGTGTGCAAATCATGGAAACCTCACACCACTAAATAGCTGAACCCCATTTTCTACAACATGTAAAAACTGGTCACAGAATCACAGCAGCGATGAGGTTGGAAGGCAGAGCAGTGGGACATCTGCTCCAACCTTCCTGCACAGAAGAGAAAAAATTGTCACTTGAGGACACTTCATTATTTCACTGCCAATGAGACTGTGGGACAAAAAGAATGGAAGCCATGTAAATGCTGAAAATCCACAACAGTTCTTTTATTTTGGTAGATCTCACCTCTTGTCATTGGTAAATGGAGGAGGCAAAACCTGTACTAAAAGACAGAAATAGAGAATGTTTAAAACTAAGTTAGAATTTAACAGATTTTCTCATTAAAACTTCTTTTTTTTTTCCTTTGGAAACTTCTAAGAAGCGCTCCACAGGTAGATAAAAAGCTGTCTGAATGATAATTTTTTTCTTCATTCAGGGTAAGTTAAGCATCTGGTCTTTCATGTTGACGCATCTCCTTTCAAAGAACACAGCACCAGGACTAGATCTCACTTAAGTACTATTATAAGAAATTCAGTTCTGAACAAGCTCAGAAAAATCTCAAACACTGATCTCCCTCAGAGTTTTACTATTTCAGAAGATAAATTCTCAGGCACTACAAAGGACACTGTGTGACATTTTAAAAAAATCTGCACCCAGAAACATTGAAGGAAGCAAAAATCTCCCTATGTCAAGATTTGGTCTAAGCCTGAGTCTTAAGCCTGTCTTTGTCAAACGCTGCCATTACTTCAACCCTTAGCAAGAGAATAGCCTTCCACAAAATTTGGGCAAATGAAAATTAAATGTAATCCTTCATTCTCTGGGGAGCAGATAGGTCTGTGCTGTGAGGAGACCCACTAATTCTTTATAATCATTAAGACTGTAGCTCAATACCAGGCAATTACCTCGTTTGTATAGCGATTTTTGTAGTTAGTTTGTGCCATTTCAAATAGAAGCCAGGCTTTTCTCACGTTGTGCCTGATAAAACATTAAAATGCAACTGTTTAAGGCCAATGACCAGAGATATTTGGGACAGGAGGGGATGAGGGAGTGGGCTGAAGGAGAGAAGAGGAAAGTGGAAAAGGTACCTCCAGAAGGATTATGAATAAAGTAATTTAAGGAGTTTTGCAGACTTTGTGTCTTCCTGTGGAGTGTCACCTTCCAGAGTCCCCAAAAGTGTGTGCTAGGAAACTAGTTTGGGATGGCTGGAAGGAGTATTTCAGCTAAGGCTTTAATATCAGCTACAAGAAACTTGGGTTCTTTCCTCAGTGTTTATGAAAACACGAGCAAGTGGTCTTGAGAGTATTCCAAGTTCAAGTTTATTTACTTTACTGATTAGAATTAGATGTGCAGAGAATGGTTCTCACATGATAGGGGTGGGGCCATGGTGTTATAAAACAGAACAGCTTTTTTAGCATTTTAGATGAAACATGAGGGCTGAACCCTTAACAAACCTCTCTAAATTCCTAAAAACAACCTCGGGTGAGCCTGTAGCATTCCAAATCTCCAGCTCATGCTCTCAGCTTAATTGATCAATACTAAACTATGAAGTCTCCAATTATTCCAAATACACTTTTTTTCTTGATGAGGTGCAATCCATCATGTGAGGATTACAGGCTTTTCGTGTTAGGAAACTGCAAACTTCTGAGATTTCAACACTTATCATTCTAACTGGGCATAGAGATAGACCAGAGTTGGGGGCTGGGTGACATTGGTCTGAAAAACCTGTGCAGTCAGCAGTGTCTGTGGTGGGTGTTTGTCCCTGGAGACAATTTAATGCAGCATTTTGGGCAGATTGTTTAAACAATGAAAAGGAGAGGAGAAAAGGGGCTTTTTAAGAAGTTGCTAGCAGGAAACTACTCAGGACTACAGCTCATGACCTAGTTCACAACTGAAGAAATGCAGATGTTGATGAAACCTTCATAAACATGAAAAAAATTTAAAATATTGGAGTAAGATGTATTGTGTGAATGATTGGGATCATGGTTTCATGCAGCTTTCCAAGGTTTTAGGAAAATAATTTTGTCAATCTCCTTCATATGTGGAAGGAAACATCAATTCATTTCCCTTTGTCTGACAGATAATCAGTAAGATGGGAAGATCCTTTATGTTACAACTGATAGGTTGTAAATGATAGAATGTGCAAGACAAGTACACAAAATGTAGTATTAAAAATTGTTAAAAGTAAAGGTGATGGTATTAACCAGGAGACAAGGACATGGAAGCTCTGACAGAAAGAACTGGATTGTTGAAAATGTGAGTTCAATGTGAAAGATGAAGGTGAAGTGTCTGCAGAAAATCTCACATCTTTCTGAGGAGGGAGGGTTCTGATGAAAAATTAGTATCTCACTGATGCAGATCCTAAGAGATACTAATTCTGGCCTTGTTTTAAAACCAGAAGCTTAAAGCTTAAAAACTAGAGAATTTTCCAGAAAATATGGACCTGAAAAAGTAAAGCAAATTAAAATTTTCAGTTATTTATAGATTTTACTTATTTCTCATGGTATTTTTGCACATTTCACCAGCCTTATAAACTTGAGGGAAAGGTGCAATTTTATGGTAATGATATGGCTGACTTCCTTTCTAATTTGGAAATACATGTATTGCACACAACACATCAGCCAGTCACGTTAGGAAGGTGGATGTGTTCCAGAGGTAGTATGAATAAATTGTTACCTGCAGTTGCCCTGGTAACTCCTAATTTGTCACTGCATAACAGAACTGTGTTTAAATAGCTATAAAACTTTTGTTGAGGCTGCGACAAAAACATGCAAATGTCATTTGTTTTTGCTGTACAAATCGCATACATGTACATGCATGTATATATGGACATTTTTAACAGGAAAGATGCTTGCCCAGCTTAATTTTACCTTTCTTACAGCTATGTAGCTTCAGGCTGTCATCATGGAAAGAAAGCATCTTCTCCAGGCAAAGGAAAGAAGTCCTTGTTGCTCTGGAAGTCTGGAAGTCCTCCAGAACCAGCAGCTCTCCTCTTCAAACACCAGCTTTGTAATAACAGTTTTTAAAATTCCACTTTCCTAGTCTCCATTAGATGTTAGGAAGAAAACATAAAGCAAATGCAAGATTTTTAATCTTATTTATCCCAGTTCTGACAGAAAACCAGAATGATTCAACACAGCTATTAAATGAAGTAAATTGTTTGATACTTATCACTCACTGACAGCGAATAAGACTTTTTTAAACATTTGTTTCACGGTTTAAAATAAACAGGAACAGATAAGACTCATTTAAAATACATATACACCTCCTTATTAAAAAAAAAAAAATCCACCACCTTTAAAGTTGCTTCTTTCAATGCTTCTTAACAGAAAAACCCAAAACCGAGAAAATGTTTTCATCAAATTTAACAAATAAAAAAGAACCTAATTTTAATCCAGTGACAATCTCAAAGTCTAACAATGAGGTAAAGCATCCATAATTCTATTTAACTCTGCTTGATGTGAAGGTTTTATTTTGTGATCATTTTAGTGCATAAACCCTGATGAATAATGGAATTTTAGAAAAAGAACCCCTATTGAGCCAAGCTTCATTGACATCTGACTGGTAGTCTAAGAGCCTGCAGAGAGGGTCCAAAGCAATGCATCACAGCCTCCCAGCAGGTCATTAAGGCATTACCCAATTAGAAAGCAAGGCTACGGAGTGACATTGTTCACAGCAGAGCAAACATAATTGATTTTTATTTCAACAGGGGGGAGAACCTCCTTACTAAAGAGCTTTAGCATAATTTCTTATTTAGGGGAGGTTTAAAGAGATTTGTGCTGGAGTATTTAATTCCAAACCCTGGGACAGTCTCTGGCAATGTGTATAAATTAAGGGGCAGTTGACTTCACTCATTCATATTCAAAGTAGAGACTCGCTTGTTGCTCAAAAGTAGCATGAAGGTTTCTGAGCACTGGCATCCAACCCCAGCTGTGCAGGGGCACAGTGCTTGGACCCTCCAAACCTTTATACAGTCCATGTAGCTATCAGCAAGCCACTTTCCTGCTTTAAGGCTCCTCTCCGAGGCACTTTAACATGCTAATACACTGTACGTAGTCCACAGCTCTTCAAGAGCACCATGCAGATGGAATTTGCTCCCAAGATGTCTTCATCATCCTCCATCTCCTTCTCATCTTATTGTTTCCCCACTGGTTATTTTTAATCCCACTGTTCACAGGCACTACTGGATGGGAATGTTCAGTGACAGCCTGTAACAAGAAAAGCTCCTAATGAACGACAGCTTGGATTTTCCCAATTTACACTATTACAGTAACACAGGGGAAAATGTTAGCCTTGTTATCTCCCATCTCTATTTATATAAGAGTAACATGATGCCTTTGTTCATTGCAAGCCATGCAAGTTAAAAAAATAAAAAGGTCCTATTGCAAGCACCACACTTCATCTTTGAAAGCAATCAAATCATAAATTCTACAAAGAATGTTTGTTTTAATTTATTAACACTCAGTGCTTCAATGGCAACAAATAACTTTTCAAGAGAGGTGTTTTTTTTCCCAGTCTTTGCATTTAAGGTCCACTGGAGAACAGGTAGCTGGAAAATGTGATAAAATCCTCACTTTTTATGAGGCCCAAAGCAACACAACTGAAGTTCTTAGTCGAAGTATTTGTAGATTACTATCTCCAAACTATGGAGACTTGAAAAAAATTGTTTTCCTCTATTAGTTTTACTTCACTGTGCCAAAGAAGCACTTAAAAAAATTCAAAGGACTTCTTAGCTGCAATGGCAAAAGTCTGTTCCCAACTTCATACTCTGGGTCTGTTCCTAAGGATCATGTGACTCATCAGGCTCTAATTTTCTATTTTCCAGCATGTTTCTGACAAAAATAATCATTTTCAACTTGACTTATGCCTTAAACACGCTTTAAAAAAAATTTCTTATTCAAAGAAAAACAGGGAAAAAATTTTACACAGCACTTTAACTTCAAAGTCTGCCAGCAACACAGTGACAATTTTATTCCACTTGGTTGTTCACAAGCCTACTTCTCTGTCTTGTGTAAGTACTCTCCTGAAATACAAGGAAAGCAAAGATGTGGAGTAAATAATTTTTATAAACACTTATGTACTCAGATATATCACAAATCTAGCAGCAGCAAGGGCAATTTAGCAGTTGTTTGTCTTACCATGGCACTTAGGAGCCCCAGGCACAGATTGCCACCCCTTAGTGTTCCTCACGACGCCAACACACATCAAAGCAGCAATGCCTGACCTGAAAAATCCTCCTGTAAAAATTTATACCCAACACCAGCTCTTTATGAGTTTATCCATATATTCCCAATTCTGTGTCTCTTTTTTAATGTCAGGATCAAAATCAATTTTTCCTGTTGTGAGGATGAACACAGGTATAAAATTTCAGTAGCAGCAGCCATATATTTACTGTGCACTGTTGCTTAGTCATGTACCAGCAGAGTTAGGAAGTTTTTCTGAGAGCTGTTAAGGCACACCCAGTGCCCATTTCACAAAAGACCAGAATTCTCTCTTCCTCTTGAGTCAGAAAAACTGTGGCTAGAATCTTCTTCCATGGATATTTTAGCACAGATAAATTTACTTTCAGTTGGCATTCAATTATTCAAATCCACTCATACTTAACTGACTAAAGGATCCATTGCTTCTGCCACATCAATGCTTGAAAAAAACCTTTAATTGTGACAAAAACCATCAGTGCATGAATGCAGTGTGGTCATTTCTGTTAGTTACTACTATAGACAACCCTCCTATACCCCAAATTCTTTCAGCTACAGCGATTCCTGGGAAATCATCTTAACTCACAAAGAAATTCCCACCAACAGACCTGGTAGAAAGCTGTAAAAAGCCACCATCAAACACATGTTTTCTAGGAAATTAGCTAGATCCACAAACACACAAAAGCAATTCAGGATTAAGTTGATCCTCACTTCAAAAACAAATCATCTGAGCCAGTGGTTCTCTACTCTTCTCCATTTGTGAACATCTAAATGTTTTCTAGCTGGAACACAGACCCAGTACCATACAGCAATAATAGCCTCTCTTTTTCTTAGGCTTGTTATAATTGTCATGTATGTCTTGAAAATAGTCACTGACAAGGAGGGGATTTCAGCCACAAGCTGCGTTATCACCACTCAGGTAGTATATTTGAAGTAGGGAAAAATATTGACCAAATATCTTGAAAGTATGTTAAAGTTAAAAGCTTTGAACTCTTGGAGCTCCTCACACACAGCCGTGCCTTTCCTCTGCACAGGCTGCACAACTGAACCAACAAACCTTCAGGGGTGCACTGTGCAGCCAGGAAACGTGGAAGAACGGGATCACATGCTGAAAACCAGACACGGGCAGAGGAAAATGCCCTTTCCAGCCTTAAGGAGGAAAAGTGGAATGACTTACATCTGGAATTAATAGGTCTCTTGACTTAATGAAAATAGTCAATGCATGTTTTGCATGCTAGGTTAGAGTGTTTTGATTTGTAATGAGGAAAGAAAGGGTAGAATATACTGTATATGTTCTCCCACAGGTGTGTGATGTGTGGGCTGGGGAAAATGGGCTAATTTTAGAACTTTCACCTTGTTAAATGTTTCTGGAGTTTAACTTTGTAATAGGAGACATGCTGATATTATGGTCCTTGAGCATTCCTCACCAGTGAGAAAACAGAGGGAAATGGTCTGAAAATTCAGTGCTTAAAATGATAACTATAAATTATGCTGTAACTTCAGTCCTTTAAAAATGCTCATTTTACTGGAGGACGTTGACCAAGGCTGTATTTTTCTCTAAGGAAGAAATGCTGCAGTTCACCACAGTAAATCTGCATGCTGGCACTTAAGTACGAATAACGATTATTTATTCTATAAAATCCTTCTCTAATATTAAGTAAATTGTGTGTTGTTGAGTTCCTCAAAATAAATCTTGGAAAATTATTTAAATTATTTGATTTTACAATTTATATAGCATCCTTTACTTCATCTTCTGTAACCTTCATTTACATTCTCACTGGCTAACTGCATGTTCAATGCTGAACATGAATGTACACTGTATGTACTGTGTTTGTATCTATACTAACTCAGAGACTAATTTTCAGAGAGAAAAGAGCATGAAGAGTCGCTTGAAAGTAAAAAAGCTGCAAGAACATCAATAATGAGACAACGCAGAAAATATCTCTTAAACAGAAGCTTAGTTTTTCTTTAGTGTCCTTCAAAACATAAAACCAAAGTATCAAATGAGCCAGCAAGGTAAGTGACACAAAAAATTTATGTCACCAAGTTTCAGGTCATGGGTTTAATCGATGCTGCATTGACCAATGCAGTGTTTTGGGTTCAAGCATTTATCCAGCCCAGTGACAGCTGCGTGCACAGATACCTGTAAAAAGATATCAGAGGTTCTTATCTCCTCAGTGTTTCCTGGCTGAAATCTTGGTGCTGGACTGCTCAAGCTCCACAAATTTAGGAGTTGCAAATTGACCAATAGTTTTAAACAGAGCAAGAAGCACAAAACAACATTGACTATTTAACTCCATGTTAAGAAACGGTGTGGATAAGGAGGTGCAGTCACAAAATACGAGTGGTAAGAAAATGGAAAAGCACTCTTTTCTTTAGCTCAGTACAGTACAATCAAAGAAGAGACGTGTATGACCAAGCAGCCCTTCTGATCATGCAGTCAAGTCCCTTTAAATGGTGCAATAAGGTCTGTCCTGCAGCCCCATGGAAAGCAGATGGCACAGGAATGACCCAGGGCCCGCGGGCGTTCGAACCTGCAGCGCCACGTCCGAGGTTCACTGATGTCAGAGCACATCTGTCATGTAAACCAGGCCCAGAAAAAACATCAAGCATGGAAGTGGTCAGGAGTCAGATGGGGCCTTTCCTGTGAATGAAGGTAGTCAAGAATATATTTGCCTGAAGGAGTTATATTAGCCTAAGTAGTTCAAGGAAAAAGGCCAGACTTTACCAGAGAGTTTGTCAGAAAATAGTGCACCACCCTGAGCATCTATCTCAATTATAAATTACACATTGGAGAAAATTTTATCTAAAAGAGAAAAAGGGAGAAAGCAAGGCAGAAAAGATAATTTTTCCAAATTTCTGATTATTGCTAGTTTTTCACACAACAGTTTTGCAATATTTCCTTTCAAATAGTTATATGAACTATATAAATTATATTAACATTTTCATGACTTACCACTGTAACGAGATGGTCATAAACAATCATTTAGATTTGTAAAACATTTTTTACTTTATTTTCCATAAGCCTCCAGAAGTTTCAGGAATCCACATGGGATGATATCTGGGGGGAATAAGTTTTAACAAACTAAGAACTGTGAAAAATGTTACACATTTTTTTGACTCCTAAGAGCAGGGAGCAAGTTATGCCCATCTGACAATACACCATGTCCCTTAGAGGTTTCTCATTTACACCCCAAGAAGTGTTGAAAAAATATCTTTAATCTATAAATACCTACAAAGACATTCAGAAAACTTGCTACTGTGTCCGGGCAATTTACTGCTCATATATTTCAATAAATTATTCATCAGGATTTATTTTCCATAGCTAAGTATCATACATAAATTACTGATAAATGCTAGTGAAATCTGACAGCTGAAAACATCTGTCCTCCCATGCTTATACAGCTTAATTTTCTTTCAGCTTGCCTTTATTTCTCAAAACTAACTATGCCAAACGGCTTAAGGATACAGTATATTTGATTGATGTCATGAAAACCAGAGCTGCATGGCACACTACACACTTAGAAAGGATACAGAACATCGTTCCCAAGGCTGGAATCGTCTCAGTAAGAACACCAGCTTTTTATGCCTATGGCTAATGAATTTATCTTCTGAAATAAATGTATCTTTTGGACTTGGATCAATGCATGCCTTAATTAAAACCATGTTTCTGTATAAGCATCTAACAAGAACACATGAAGGCCCTATTTAAATTGGAAGAGAACGGTATAAACCAGTATGGCTTTTAAAACTAACTGCTTCCAGGTGCAGAGAGAGTGGAAGTTTAGTGCTGTTTCCAACTTGATGCTTGGATGCCTTTGTTCTTGAAAGTGTAAGGTTTCTCTCATTCTCAGTTTTATGACTGCAGGTTTCTATGTTGCATAACACCCTATAATAGAGCACCAAAGGGCTTAGTTTTATTGTTTTGTTTCACTTTATTGACTGCATGTTTTATTCAGCTAATATGTGCCATGGAGGCAGGCAGTAACATCTCAATTACCACGCCAGGGCTCTTCCTTCTCTGTAAATGACCAGCTTCAATCTGCACTTTATTATATTCACGTGCAGGTGTTAAAAGGCAAGGGAGGAGGGGTGAGGGAAGACAGAGTTGAAACAGACCTTTTAAAGCACTACAACTGGAGAGGCTTTTTTCCCAGGTAATCCTCTGAAGCTAAACACATTCCAGTATATGATATTCACGCTGTGGCAAGCCACCAAGCACCAGCAACTATTGCATAGCAGTGGGTGTGAGAAAGTTCAAATCTAAATAAAAACTTCTCCAGAGTCTGATCAGAGCTGGATCTGGCATTTTACTTTGCTCATTTCTACTATTGTGCATCCCTGCTGGAAAGCCAAAGAGACTTTGGCAATGCAACAAGTATACAAGCAAGAAATTGGCACTCCCTACAGCTTATTCAATGTCCTGAATATTAAAGCTTGTTTTACTAAGAAGGGGAATGCTGAACAGGATGACATTAGGAGTCTTCATGGTTCCTTTTGTAACGCCACTGGATTTTTTCATTCCCACAAGGGCAAAAAGACAGACCAGTTTAACATTAGAGACAGATAAAATCTTTTCCTGTTAATCAAAAGTATGCTGAGCTGGCAGGGCAATGGGTGGGAGGTTGAGGGAACAGAGGGGAGAAAATGAGAAAAAAAAATACTCTGGAACTTCGTTAATAATAGAGAAACAAAGCAATCCTTCACAGGTGGAGATGTAATTGAAGTGAGTCAAAAAATTCTACCTTATTTTATCTGAAGAACACCAACTCTAATAATGCAGCACCATCAGTCAGTTCAGTACGAGCCCAAGTCCTGCTAATGGACTTGAAAGTTTAATATCTGTTTTTCTGGCCATTGATAAATAAGTTACCAACAGATACCAACAACTATCACAAATCACCATCCCCAGAACCAGCAGACACTGAACACTGAATGCTGTAAGGAACAGCCCTTTGCCTTCCCATAGGAAGTGCCTGTGAGCCAGGAATGGATTGTTCCTGTGAAGGCAGATACTGTGGCTATTCGTAGCTTCAGACAAGGAAATAATCTTTACAGTGTTTCGGAGATTATTAATAAATACTTCAGTTGAATTGTTTATGCTGCATTGTGAGCCTTTTGGAAAATCATGATAATTTCATCTTGTGTTTATAAAGACTCAAATTTTCAATATCTAGCTCAGTTAAAGGCAACTGGAAAGAGCTAGATGTATTCACAGTGATCCTTTGGGCCAATTTGACAACAATAAGAAAGAATGACTTCTTTTTAGCCTGGTATAAAGGGTAGCTTATTGCACAGACCTTTCCCTGTCTTCAAAGGGCAGAAACCTGGCTCAGCTTTTTCACATTGCTCCCACATCCTGGCTTTAGTTTTAAAAGCACAGCCATACAGCTCAGTCCAATGCCAACATTAATCCCCTATATAAGGCACTTGAAGATGGTTGCTCTACTCACTGACTACATCCAGAGAATTTACTCGGTGGGGAAAGACATTGCAGACCAATCCTTCAAGATGTGAGGGTTTCCTGCAAGGTGCTACCATCCTATGGTGACACCAGGTATCAACGTTTGGGCTGACACCTCAGAGAAGCAGAATATTCCCTGGTGTTTTTACCCTGGCTCACCAACCAGGCCAGGGTTGGTCCTGAAGTCTGTGTGGAAACAAGATGGGAAACTTCCCTGACTCCTAACAGCTCCAATTTGTTATGTCATACTGAACTTGAGAAATTTTCCACCTCCTAATTCCTTCTTCCTTTAGTTCATACCAAGTACTTGGACAAGTACCCGTGGTGGCAGCTCTGTGATCAAAACACATCCAGCTTCTGGTGCAGAATAAGTTGCCTGACCCCAGAAGGGATGATTAAAAATTGCTTTTAGCAGCAGGCTAAAAGCAGCTCCTTCCTTTAAGATGCAGATTCCCAAGTCTGTCAGAGAAAACAAAAAGGGAGCAGGCTACAGAGTTCTGATAGAGCCAGGCATGGGCCAGCAGCTGCTCTGGTGGTCCATGGGCAGAATGTGCAGGAGGAGCAGCCAGGAGAGGGGCAGCAGCACTGGGACCAAGCACGGGGTGAGTCCCATCCCCCAAGGCCTGTCCAAGACAGCTGCACAGATCCTGTTAGACTTTTTGTTATTTATGATTATGTATTGAGCATCATCAGCAAGCCTGGGAGTGTACAAAGGACAAAGAGAGAGCATCCCTTCCCAAAAATGGAAACAATCAGGCTCTATGTGGGAACCTTGAAATCCACCCAAATTAAAAGGCTACAGTCTCCAGGCTGTTAATTCAGCACGTATCAGGAGAAGTCAAAGACCAAAAAGTAAATACACTTTACCTTCAATCCCCCAGTTTCCTTTAGCCAAAATATATTAAAATACAGTCAATACCTTTGATATCCTGATGTGATTTCTTCCATGACTTTTATGGCCACATAAAAATACTGTCTTTGACAGCTGGGCTTGATGCTTTCCTGACATAAATCAGTGTCACAACACTGAAGCCAATGTAACTGCAAAGAATGAAAGCACCGAATGATATGGACCTCCACACATAATTATTTTCTAAATGGGAAACAGGATAGGAGAACAGGGCTTAATGATCCAACACAATTATTTCCTGCTGAAAGAAAAAAAACTATCATTCTGATTTTACATAGTACATATTAAATTATTGTTATTGAACTTTCATGTTAAATCCCCAGTAATCTTAGTTCTGCTCTGTGGTGAAAACTGTATTGCAGCTCTGCTACTGATAACATCATAAATACAGCATTACAATAACTAATGCTGCCCTCCTATGACACACTGCAAATTAAGAACATTATTAACAAAACCTGAAGTGGATGCATATTTCAAGTCGTGCTAGAATAAAATATATTTTCTCCCTCTTTTACTCCCTTGACTATATCACAAAACCACCATTTTTCAGCTCTGTACAACCATACTGTATGCTTTTACTATTATGCTAAATGCAAAACCTGTTATTGTCTTGTGGGGGTTGACTCTGTCTGGACCCTGAGTGTCCACTTAAGCAACACTGTCTCTCCCCTCCTCAGCTGCACAGGGGAGAGAAAATACAGCTAAAGGCTCCTGGGCTGAGACAAGGACAGGTAGATCACTGAGAAATTACCAAAATGACCAAAGTGGACTCAACTTGAGGAAATAATAATTTAATTTCTTACCAATCATATCATAGTATAATGAGAAATAAAACCAAATCATAAAGTCATCTTCCCTCACTCCTCCCTTCTGCCAGAAACCACTCCTGTAGCAGCCCCCAGCACAAAACCTTGCCTCACAGACCCAATATATTTCACCCCTCACCTCTGTAAAGTATTAAGAATTACCATTGAAATCCACATTCACCACACAATCTTCACTCACATCAACAAAAAAGAATTTTCTACATCACAATCAAAATGATGTAACACAGAATGAAAGGGGGAAAGTGACACAGAACTCATCCCTCCGCCATAATTAGAACACCAACAGCTCCCCATAAACATTCTGCTCTTTAACATTGTCTACTGGATGTTTTGCCTGTTATCTCTCCCAGGTATTGCCCTTATCTTGGTCCATGAGCCTTTTGCTCTATTTTCTCCCCCCTGCCCAGCTGAGGAGGGGGGTGACAGAGCAGCTCTGGTGGGTACCTTCCATCCAGCCAGGCCCAACCCACCACATGTATCCTACCCTTTCCCCACAGGAAAACTCTTAAACAGCCACAATGTTCACTATATATATGATTTGGAAACACAAAATCATTTGTTAATATTCTTCTCTAAATGGTGAGTTCTTTATGTGGGTTTCATGAAGCAAATCTACCTTGCAACACAAAAAAGCTGCAGTGTGCATCCAGTGATCCTCTGGCTTCTGCCAGAAGTTCTACAAGTCAATCTTTGTGTCAATTACATGGAAAAAAAAGGCAAAAGCCACAGAGCCTGAGCCCTAATGCCACTATATCCCACATGCAGCTGTAGTGTGAATGAATATTAAACCTCAATTTCTTTAACAATCAACAAGGAGCACGATACATACCAGGGGGAGAAGGGAATCTCTCGTTCTGTCCCATGACCAACATCCCTTCACCTGTATGCAGGCATGATATGGGATGTGTGGTGTCCAGGAACAACCCCATACACTCATTTATGGGGTTTCATTCCACTCTGTCAGATGGAGCAAAGAAAGGAATTCCAAGTTACTGGCATTTGAATATGAAAGATCCCCTTAGGAGAAGCATCAAGAGAAAGCTGTAGTTTCTCCCATTTTGGACCCTCCTTTGTTAATGCAAAGCACACTGGCAAACAAAATAAATGTTGCTTTCCCCAGGCAGACACAAAACTATCTGGCTTATTTGGTGAGATCCAGGAGAAGCTGTTTTTGTGGGAGTTTCATCTGCTGGAACTAAACCATGCTGGACAATGATCACTGCTTAAAGATGTAAATACCTTCCCCGTGCAGTGCATAGCTAATGCCTTCAGGAGGGGATCTGTACAGGCAGGTTTTGCATTCATCACACTCTTTTCTATCTTGAGAGGGAGGCTACAGTACAATTCTGGGGTGAAATGAGTGTGTTCAGCTTTGTTGCTGCTAAACATTTCTTTTTCTCTTTACTGGCTAACTCTACTCCCAAAATAAGCAACATCCCTGTGAGTGACCAGCAAAGAGATCCCCAGAGCTCCCAGGTTCTAGGATCAGTGGTTGTGCTGTTCCCACTCAACTCTGCTTTATTTTCTTTTAGTTAATTCTTTTGTCCTTCCCCCCTCATGAGACCTTGATGGCTGAAAACCCCCTGGCAGCCCTTGCAGCAGGCAAGCTTGGTGGAGTTCTTTGCTATCAGAGCAGAGTTTGAACCAAAACAATAATTGCCTCAGATGCTCTCCTCCTCCCTCTCGTCCCCCAAATTATATTTTTTATGTTTCTGAACATTTTTTAGTTTACTAATGAGGTTAGTAGTTCTTTTCTGAATAAAGCTCCAGCAATCAAGAAGTGATGTGGCTGGGGAGTTGCTTTTTTAAGCATCTATCAGAGTAACTTGCCTTGCTGGGAGGTGAGTAACTATCTGGGGGGGTAGGTAACAGCCAGTCTCAATTCATGGACTCCCTGTCCCTCCTGGTTAAGCTGGTCCCAGTATCAGATAATCCCAGGGGCTAATGCTGGAGCAGAAACCTTATGGAGCCAGCTCTAAGCCTTCCCTTAGCCCAGGAAAAAGCAGTTCAGGCTGAGAGGAGATTTTCCTCTCTAACCAGAGGGGTACATTCTCTACCTTACACCAGGCATAGGCTGCTACCTGGAGTACCAGTTGCCTGAAAAGAATATGTACACAGAGCCATCAATTCCACTTTTGCTATGAGTTGTATCTGCCCTCCAGCAGTTGGGAAAACAGCCGTGCAGCAAAGACCACACAAATGCATCATGTGAATATCTGGGGCTGTGAGCTTAATAAAAGCTCTTTACTACCACAAAGCATAGCTTATAACATTGTGTTCAAAGTACTTCTCCATGAACACTTTGGGTGAATTCCTGGTCCCATCAAGGACAGTGGGAGTTTTGCCCTTCACTTCGGTGGGATGTATTTCACCTTTTGTGTTTAATTGCCAGTTGGTAGGGAAAGGAATAAATTACACTCTGCTAAATCCAGGCACAGAAATAATCAAGTCCTTTTTTAAAAAAATAAATGCTACCATAAGAGCCCTTTACATCTAGCTGAAGTCTTAGAGAGTCCTTTTTAAGTGTTCTAAAAGTTATTTTCTGATAGTTTTTTGTATTCCTGGATGGTTTCACTGCATTTGCATCAAACCAACTGGATCAACAAGAAAAAACAAACAGGGAAAAGTCATTAATGGACAATAGACAAGATTTAAAAACCTTTCACAACCATCCACTTAAAAGACTGCACTGTTTAGCTAGCTTGTCCAAATTTACAGTGTAGCAAGAGCAATAATCTGTCAGTACTGCTTACAGCCCCTGCCAAGCTGAAAGCAATGTTCCCATTGACTTCTGTATGCAGATCAGATCCTGGAAAAGAGGAGCTCTATGCCAGAGTGGGAACACTTAGACAAATGAGCATACACTGAGATGGAGATATCCTTTCTCAGAGTTAAATTATTTTGCCATGAACGGGACATTTCAAGTTTGTATTGAGATGACCCATCTGTGTTTTAAAGCAGATTAGAGTGCTTTGGGAAGCAAATGACACACTGCATTATTTGAGCCAAATGTTCAAAATTCCATTTGCTATTGGTGCAAGCTACACACACTGAATCTTCGGTCATGTGTCTGAACACATTCCTGGTGAGCTTAAGCAGAGTAAAGTTAATTGAATCAGCCTATGGAATCCATACCAGACCACTGCAAACTGGAGCTGTCATTTCTATTTTAGCAGCCTTTAAGTAATTTTCATCAAGATCCTCTGATCCAAGATCATCTTCTCTGTACTATCTGTAAGGATTCCACTGTACTGGTTCACCACAGTGTCTTTACCTCCATTTAGACACCTTCATTTTATCACTGACCTTTACAGCATTAAAAAATGTTTCTGTTCTACCATCATGGTGTTATGAAACCTGTCTGTGCCGATGCAGCATTCACCAATTTAATACCACAAAATATTGGTCTCATCCATTCTTCCCAGCTGCCTCTCCACTACCTCTTCTCAAGGGTCTCACCATCCACGTAGCAGTTATGTAAAGCTGCCAGAGGTTTCCTTGCCATCCAGCCCTTGAACATTCCTGCTGCTGCTTATGGCTTTCTCCAGGCAACTTGAGAGCCAGTTTTCCAGAGTCTACAGATTTTATTGGTGAAAGCAACATATGCCATCAGCTAGAGAGAGGCTGGGAACATGGCACTACCTCATCAGTCAGTGCTGCTGCTTAGGATAATCATTCAACATGTTGTTCATGTTTTACACATCAGTTCATTGAGCTGGCACTCTCATCCCACTTACAAAGGTAAATGAAGGCTAGAAGGGGCCTGTGAAAAACTCAAGCTAATGAAAACGATGCAGCTGGCTCCAGACTGTAATTCTGGCTCTGAGGTGCAAGATCTTGGCACCATCTGCTCCTTCCAGAGCTAATATTAATGAAGAACTCATCACAGCCCTGCTGAGCGAGGGAATGCTAGCACACAGATCCCGATGGATGCACGCAGCTTTCAGCCATATTTTAGCACTGCTGATGTGTAGTCCTGCCAGCTTTCTGTGATATGGAAATTTGAGCTGTATCATCTGTGTGAGTGCAGGCTGGAAAGCCTGGGCTGCAGCCCCTTTAACCAGGACAGCCTGGGGAGGAGCAGGTCCAGGTGCTTGGGCAGAGCAGGCTCAGAGTGATGGGTCTCCAGGCCATGAAGAGCTGGCTGGGCACACAGCCCGTGCAAGGTACTGCATCTCCGGGACTTCCAGATGCTTAAAACCTGCAAAAATCACCAAAGTCTTCACATTCCAAACTAAATTTTCAGGTGAAAAAAGAAGGTCCAGGCAATTCAGGTGGATGGTAGCCCTTTGTGGACTATAAAGAAATAAATAAATTTTAAACAAGGTTTCACACTAAAAAAAACCAAAAAAAAACCAAAAAAAAAAAAAACACCAAATGTGTATGATCCTTTTTCTGCCCCACACTCCTCTTGGTTCTATCCAAATGAAGTCTTGTGGCCCTATAAGCCTACACATACTCATCATCCTGCCTATATTTAAGAAATACAAGGCCCAGAAACACTCAAGAGTCTGCTGAACACAATCTTTCTGTGCCTCCAAACCTCCAATTACACTGCATTAACACATGGACAGGCAACATGGTTTGTAGTAACATCAAAAATTATCGAGGCAAACAATTCCCACAATCCAGGGTTTCCCTCCAATACTTTTTCCCACTTAAAAATTTTAAGGTATGTATCGTATGCTGAATGGCATTGAAACAAAAAGCATTTTACTATTTTACTCAAAAAAATGTTTTCATGCTTGGTGTATTTTGAAACTCTGTGTAACCAGACTGCCCAGCTATTTGCTTAGTTGCATAAGAGATCTCATGCTGCTAAACCCTCCAGAGTTATCTTGCCCCCACCCTACTGCTCAGAAGAGACTTCCAAAATAAAATAAATCATTGATCCAGTGTCAGGAAAGCTGCCTTCCCAGGGTTATCCAGTCCCAGAGTATTCTCTGTAGGACTGTTTCCTACAGATAGTAGGGATAACCCTGAGGCATTTTATGGATCCATACACTTTAAATTTTACACACAGCCTTTGGCACTGACATCCCCCTTATCAAAGATATAGGATCCCATGCCCATTGGAATTCCCAACAGACTGACAGTAAAAAAAAATTGTATGGAAAAAATTAGATTCTCATACTGCAGAAATGTTAAGGTATATGTAGTTGATGCTTAAATTGCCCAATTTAAAAATGTATACTTTGCACAAGAAAACTACCCAGTAAGAACATTAAGGTTGCAAAGCAAAGTACTCACAATTTCAGAGATGTTAGAATAAGGATTTCTTGGCACATAGTAAATCCACTTTCTGAATATCCCTTCAATAAGGTATAACCTCTGGAGGGCTGACTTCAGCTCTGTCCAGAGTGTGGCTGAAATTGGTTCTGGTTTTAGCTGCTAAATACACCAAAGCTGTCCCTATGTAACATGTGCAAATTATAAGTTAAGGAAATGCCCACAACTTAACCAAATGTTCATAGATTAGAAATGGCAAGAAAAATATCTCTGAGTAAATAGCCAGACAATTCTTCCCCACCAAATTTCAGATCCTTGCTTCAAAGCACTGAGATATTTTACATTTTCAAAGTTCACCCCAGTTTTTTTGCCAGTGTATTGTTCTCTACATCTATTCTCAGGCATCAGTTTGGATTAAATCTTCCTAAAGAGTTTAAGGAGTTACTTATCACAGCAAATTCCCTCCGAATTTTGTTCAAAAGGGTTCAAGTCTGGCAAAGCATATGCCAATCAAACCAGGGGCTTGTTACACAATCTTCACAGTAAGAGACACAAGCAGCTCCGCCTGTAATATTTTTGCCACTTACAATTAATAGTCTGGAAAAAGACATCTTGAGAAAGTAAAATAAGTGGCACAAAGAGGAGGAGGGTTTCCAAGCAACTGCTTCATTTTCATTTAAAGCCCATGCTGCAGAAGTGTTAGCAGCAACTTAAGGGGCTAGTCTCATTCCCAGCCTGCAGGACAGTAAGGAAACTAGGTTAGAAACAGCAATTTCTTGCATATAACCTCAGATTAACATACAACAGGAGGGATCAAAAGGAAAGGATTTTAAATTATTGTGCCCACAGTTAATTTCTAGATGCAATACACCCTGCAGTCAGCAAATGTATTTGTATGGCCAAGTTGCATTCCCACTGATTTTTGCAAATCCTCTGCTCCCTAGATCTTAAAATAATAGGGAAGAGAATTATAAAGAAAAAGAAAGCATAATTGTTGCCTTTTCTTAGCAAGCACCACCTGAAGAGCTCCCTTCCAAGCCCTGTTCCCACTGGAGCTGGCTCAGCATGCCAACCTCATGTTGCTTCATTCCCTCAGTCACCATTTATTGTTTCCTGACCTTTTTGCTAAACTGCACCTTGGAATTATCACAAGCCCAATCCCATATTTCAAAATCAGGCACCTAAGGAAGCCCTCTGATTTTTCAGGAGCTGATGTGCATTGTCAGCAAAACAGGAGGACTTGCAGGCGCCCTGAATGCCCTGGAAATCAGGCCACTTTCAGCTGTGCTCCTGCTCTCAGCTTTTTTAGTTTTTCCTCCACCCAGTGGCCACTAACAGAAACAAATCACCTAATAAAATACACTGTACTACCACTCTAGGCACTGAAATACTCTATTAGCATGGCAGTAGTCTATTGTTCTCTGGACTGCTAATTACAAAACATCCCTGTGTACCTCTGTTGTGGCATCAAGTAGAGGATTACATTATGGAAAACGTTGGTATGACATGTAGGTGACAGAAAGATAGAAAACCACACTGTTCGTGGGCTTGGACACAGGACCAGATGAAAATATTATATCCCCACAAGGTCTAGAAATATAGATATGGTCAAAAATAGTAGTTGCTGCCATTGACAGAAAAAAAGTCAAAACAGATTCAAAGCTTTTGCCATGATCTAAGGTGCAGAAATCTACATTCATTCATATAAATCAAGCAGCTGATAAAATCTCCTGACCAGTTTCCTGCTGGTACTGCAAAAACACAGATTTCTTGACAGCTGTCTGCCCCACCTGAGCAGATGTGATGAGCTGCAGATCTGGGCTTCAGAACAGAGCTCCTGCAGGACACACAGGAGGGAGGAGCCCTCTTTGGCCTGGCTACAGGCTGCCATCAAACCCTTTGGTAATTATAGTCTAATTTTGGATTTTAATATTCAGCCAGAGAATTGAAAAATGCTGTGCTTCTGTAGATGATGAGAGCAAGTTACCTGAGCCAGCTGGCAGAAATGTAAAGTTGCATTTATGTTTCATTACTAATAGCTACTGAATTGACTCTGTAATTGAACCTTTAAGGGTATTTGCAAGACATATTCCATACAGTATACTAAAAAAACAGTTTTGCTAGACATTAGCAGGGCTGCACAGAAATGCAAATACATATATGCAGATTTACCTGCATGTTTACAAACATTAACATCCCTACACTTATATGCTGGATAAACATCTCCAGGAGGATTCAGGACTAGAGAATGAGCTACCAGGTTACATAACTTACAGCCTAAGACAAAAAAATACCAGGCAGACTCTGAAAAGTAAAGTATACTATCGCTTTCTGATTGAAAAGTACAATTTTAACTCTTTTTGAATTGATTCAAGGTTTGGTCTGCACCTATTTGTGTCACTGGTTGGTGCAGGACCACTGATGCTGATAATCTGCTCCCCTTTGCACACTAGGTGCTTGCTCTTCAGTCAGCCCCTTACTCCACTCTTTGACCAAAGAGGATGCTTCAGCTGGACACTCAAACACACCACACAAGTGCCCACTTTGCTCAGCACCATGAGGCAGCCCATTTCCACAGCTTGCAGCACTGCTCACTGCTGCCAGGACCTTTGAAGGCTCCATTTGCTTAAGGCTCTCTTGCTGGAAAGCCCACTGCTACAGAGCATGAAGAGCAAATAAGGGCTGGAAATACAATACCAGAGATTAAACCTCTTTCTGTTTGAAAGAATGATTGAGACTTGCCAGAGTATTTACCCAGCTCTGCCCATAAAGATTTAAACTTGTTTGCTATTTCTCCCTCACCTTGAGTCTGCAGTTTATGGCAAGCAGGGACGGTAGGAAGGGTTGGGGCAGCCCAGTATCTCTGTGGTCCTCAGAGTGCTTTAAGGCAACATCATAAAAGGGATCAGGGACAGAGCTCTTAGCCATGACCCCTCTCTGCAAACAAAGCAGGAATTACTGAGCAATAGTGTCATTGGCAGTATTTTCCCCTTGAAAGTACCTCTGCAAGAGGCACCACACTTGGGCAGCAGCAGGCAGCTGTGTGTCCTCCAAGCAAGGGAGCAGGGCCATGGGCTCCCAGGGCTCCGTGGCTGGCCTGGCACTCCCCCACTGCCCCACGGGGCTGCAGACCTGCCACAGAGCTCCATGAATTATGTTGATTGAGCAATTTTCAGTATTTCTCTGGCTGACAGCAGCAGTGGTGCTCTGTCTGCCAGCCCTTGGCTAGACAAAGCAGATTTAGTGTCCCCCATCTGGTAGTTGAACTCTGTGTGCAATCTGCAGGCAGCCACAGCCAGTGCTCAAACTGGGACCTCGTGGGGCCCTGGCAGTGCTGGCACCAGGTAGGGAAATACAAGGAGTGCTGTGGCAAACCCCTCTGCACCTGTGAGGAGCAGCAGTGGTGACAGAAATATAACACTAAAATGTAGCTAGCCAGCATTGCAGAAAAGGAGTTTTAATAGCTATGCAGATTAGAAAAAAAAAATAGATCTGGCAGTACTCGAGGGACTTGTTTACACTTAATAGTAAATGCTGGTTACTAGCAATATCTGGTTTAAAATACAAGGCTATTTAAGAGGCAACTATTGATAGTTTACTGTGCTAAGATGAAGGCATATTGACAGAATTTCACATTTAAATAGGCTATCATGCCCTATAAAAATCACAACTATTGCCTCTAGGCTGTTGCTTTGAATCTGGCTCAAATCAGTAATGACCAAAACCAGTCACTCTGCAAGGATGCTCAGTGACATGAACACCCTGAGCTCACAGGTACAGCTTCACTGGGGCTTGAACATCCTGTCACAGGGCTGATGTCCATCTCCATGGCTGTCCTCAAATGAGTTGTGTCACTCCAGCACCTCAGCACCCAGGACACACACCTGTTACCCTGATGTCACCCTCACCCCATATGCTGGAGTCTGAAATTACCTGAAACTACTGTCTTCAAACAAGTCCCACTTCTCTCCCCAAGGGTAAATTTGTTCTGTTCATCCTCCTCTACTGTGCTTTGTGCATGACATGCCCCAGCTGGGCACTGCTGGAGATCCACACCAGCACCAACAACTGTCCCCTGCCCGTGCCCTGCCAGTGGGGTCTCTGCAGGACCCATCTTCACTCATTCTTTACAGTTAGGAATAGATGTTATCTGACATGGAAGTAAATCAACCTAAATTTCAACCACAACCCCTTCTCCAACAAAACTGTTGCAAAATACTGAACCTAAAGTACCTCAGAAAGCTGTTCCCACACTTCACCCTGGTGTTTTGCACTAGGAGTGCATATTGGTTTCAATCTGTGCAATAAATTGTGAATTTCTGTAACAGTGGCCAAGCAAAACCACTGTAGCATGGCTCTAATCATACAAAGGCAGCCAGAAGCCCCATGGATGTTTCTTCCCCTGCATTTCAACTCTGGCCTCCTCAGGCTCAGTGCAAGGTGCAGCTTTCCCTGCTCATGTTCTTGGGGCAGTGAGATGTGCAGCTTCCCTACACAGGGAGCTCCCTACCAGCTACTTATCCATCATCATTGCTTCATTCTGGCCTTCTCAGGGAGCACAGGTAACCTGCAGGTGCTCATCAAGGGCACCAAGTCTCATTTCATCCCTATTTCAGATTTGCCAATTAATTTCAATTAATTCATGATTTTTCTGAAACTCATCACATATTCCACTTGGATACCCTATCAGATCAACACAGTGTATGTACAGTTATAGAGCAGTGTGCTGTCCTCTCTGATCAGGGCAGGGATGAGCACAGGAAGCACTGGAAGACAGGGCTGAGGGCTTACACACACAGCAGCAGCAGCCTCTGGATCCTCTGACCTGACTGCACATAAAATCCTCCTGCATCTTCAGGGGCTCCTTCAGAATCAATGACAGCCTGAAGTTTAAACACACCCACAGAACCAAACCATTAGCAGCTCAGGCCTCCCATGACTGGATTTCCACCATGCAGGAGCTCAGTTACCTGTTCAAACACTGCTGACATCTGCTTCACTCTTCCCCACACTAAATTTAAAGCAGTTGGTGATTCCTACGACATTTGCATGCACGTGCACATGCATTGCAAAGCACACCACCCAATTTTCTGTTCTTCTAGCTGAGAGAAACCCTTCCTCTGGTGACAAGAAGGTGTATTTCATAAGCCAAGGTCTGCACAAGCTGGGAAGGGGCCCCTCTCTGCCAGGCAGCTGGGCTGTGGCTGTGCCAGCACGCTGGGACCACGCTGTCATTAGTGCAGCCAGGCACTGCAAATCCATCATGCCATTAATTCTCTGTGAGGGACCTGCAGCTCAGCCTGCACTGGAGCAAGCCCACCAGACAGGCAGGCAGAGAAGGAGGCAGCACTAGATCTTCCACCTCTCCTTATTCCTAATTAACTGGGGGATGATGGCTGCCCTGTCTCTGCTGGTGCTCTTCAGGATTTAAATAGATGCTGTCTGCCTGCCATGCCTGCATAGTTTTAGGCCAGCAATAATTGCAGGTATGAAAAATATCCCAAGGAAAATCTGTGTGAGATTCATAATAATAGCAAGAAATTAAAACCAAAATGGCAAGTGTTCCAGTGTTCTACAGTAAGCACTTGCTCCTTAATGTGAAACAATCAAACATTTAAAATATGCAGGGACACACACACAATTTGTATGTATAAACATACATTATTTAGATCAGCTGAATTCTCAAGAGCTGCAAATAGTCCATGAATTATTCTGTAATTTATCCTTCCCCCATCTGAGAATATGCTTCCACCAAAAGATTTTTCTTTTTCAATTAAAATTCATTATGTTAGCATCCCAACCAGGCAGCCAAAAGAACACAGAGGGACCGCCAGGTATGACCCAGGGGCTTTGTGTCTCAGTCTGCTCCCAGACATCATTTTCTCCATCAGTCCCTCAAGGCATCAGCAGAAAGCAGGCTCTGAGCCAGCTGAGCATTTCTGTTCACACACCTCCCAGGCAGCACCTTTTCAGCAGGCACCTCAAACACAGCTGCAGATGGGGACCAGCAAGAGCCTCCTGTGCACACCCCCAAACCAAGGAGTAACTGGGATCCACTGCTCCTCCCTGCTGTGAGACTTGGGGGCAGCTAATGGCTTTCACTTCTCTAAATTTGCATGTTAAGCCACCACTCAGAACTGATTTTAAATCTGAAGTTCCTGCTGCACATAACCAAGCAGCTTTCCTTAGCTCTGTCAGTCCCACAGTATTTCCTTCTGTAGCATGGCTGCCCAGGGCTGGATCCTGCACAGCACCAGGGGTGTAGCTTGGGAAGCCACAAACATCTGTATTTATTCTGGAGGTTGTGCATTTCCTGCTTGTTTCACTTTTGCTCTTAACCTAGAGCTTCTGGAGGTTTCTCCTAATAATTTTTTAAAAAATAATTAGCATTTTCTCTTATCTGTGATGTATAAAAAACTTGTGAAGGTACTAAAAAAATTATAGAGGAGGGAAAATATATTTATATTTAAAAGTTAATAATTTGTCTATCCTTAAAAAAACCAAATTCAAACCTATGAAAACTCATGCAATTATAGCTGCAAAAGAAGATGAAAGAAGAAATGTCAAACCAGGCTGGTCCAGGTCCAATATCCTGCTTTTTGCACTAACACCTGTTGAATCCAAATGCTTAGAAGAAAGTTCTTCTAAAAATTAAATGCCTCTGACTTGCTGAGCCATGTTTCACTTTCCTGTCCTTGAAATCCCCAAGGAGTTGTCTAGGGAAAAAAAGGGGGAGGGGAAGAGCAACACCAGACTGAGTGTTATTTTTAAATATAACAAAAAAAATCTCCAAGTAGAAATCTGGGAATATTCAAAGCTTCCCAGACCTTTGCACAACATTTTAAAATCCAAAGGGAAAAACAAAACAAAAAGGATTGTAGAAGCTAATTTTAAAGTTTCCTTACCAGGTCACCTTTGAGATGAAGTCACAGATTTCCTCCACATAATATGGGCTGGAAACACATTGTTATGATATTGATGCTTTTTTTTCAAACCAGCAGTTCCAGAAATTAAATTAGGTCTGTCCTTTTCCAAAATAGTGTTGAAGCACCTGGTCCAAAGTCTTGCTTTCTTGTAAAAAAATATGAACATAATAATAACTTTTTTTCCAAATACAGAGGGTTCTACTTCTTGGAATAAAATACAGCTATTGCTTTTAGTCCTGCAGAGACCCTTTCTATCAGCACACATCAAGTGGTACCACAGTCCCCTGCATGTCATTTTTGGCTACTACTTCTTATAAGTACCCTGATGCATTTTGTGTAGCAGGAGCCCCCTGAAAATACATTTAAAAACCAATTTGAAGGGTTCACTCAGAAATATTGTTCTTAACTTCATATTTAAAGCCTCAGTTGAGGATTTGGTTAGAATTTCAGGTTCACATAAAGAAATTCAGTCATTCACATGGAACAACGCAGTTACACTGAAAGTAGCTTCAAATTCTTGCTGGATGGTTTGCACTTGTACAATCTTATTGTTATTGCATTCTTACAAACCCATTGCTTATGTCTGCCCACAAACTGACAAGACCACTTGGCCCTACTTGCACACTGGAACAAAATCCAAACTGTTCAGGGCCCACACAGCTCAACTCCTGTCCCTGTACCACTTACAAAGCCAAAGACACCTTTTAGCTGTCCCAGTGCACCTGCCCACCTGTGAGCTGATTTTCCAGCCCCTCATCAATCACTGCATGTCTGCACCTCCTAGGCATCATGACAAGCATTTCTAAATCAAATCAACTACTGTATTTGAAAATTATGTGGAAGGGTTTTGGGTTTGGTTATTTTTTTAGCTCTGGCAATCAAAGTCAGTGAGTGTACAACTTGCATGATCAGGCTATTGGCTGAGAATTTGAATGAGAGAACAGAAAGCAATGTCTTTCATTGTCCAAAATCATGATCTCCCACAATTTATAGGAGAAACCAGACAGACAGTCTGTGAAGGGGGCCTGTATGCAAACCCTAAATTTTCCAGTTCTTCTCTGCATAACTTTGTTTCCACATTCCTTTGCTGCTTTCTGAGCAGAGCAGCCTGACAGGCTAAAGGCAGTTCAGACTCCCAACAAGGACTAGGACCCAAACTGTGAATAGAAAACCCATCAATTATAAGCACCCCTAGAAATTGTCTGTTTATATCTTTATTCTTTACGAGATTAGACATGGAATCATTTTCAAAAGAGAGGTAATGCATAATCCTCCCATCCCAAAAAAAAAAAAAATAGCCTGAACAACTCCCTTTTATTGTGTTCTGCTGCTCCCTGAGATTGCCAGCAATGCCCAGCTGATGACATCTGATCTGTATAAAACAGCATCTTTACCTGACACTGTTTTGTCTGAGGGGAGCTCTCTAAATTAATTCCACAGGCTCAGAGCTTTGACAGCTCTCTTTTGATCTTCTCTGCTGCTTCTCAGTGCTTTCAGGGATGCTTAAACCCAGTCAGAGCAGCCCAGAATGAATGGCAGCTCTTCTGATAACACTGTCCCTATTGCTGTGGGCACTGAGTTCCCCTTACACAACAGCCACAGGTAAATCAGGGCACCACACTGTCAAAATTAGGAGCATTGCAAGTCTTTTTTTTCCCCCTCACTCTCTTCTATCCATCTCTGGAAGACATTGTAAGGCTGTGTGCCACCAAGCCAACTCTCTGCAGCCTTTTGCTTGAGCAGAAGTAGAGAACTGCAGGGTGAGCACCACAGAGGTGCCAGACAGAGCTCTGGCTGCCAGAACAGCACCCAGCACAGCCTGGGCCAGGAGAGGTGGCAGAGCCCAGTGACAGAGCCCTTCCCCTGCCAGGGTGGCTTTGCTGTTCACAGCACTGATATAGAAAGCATGCCTTTAAAAAACCACAGAAAACAAAAAGAACAAGCTTTGCCACTGTTGTGTCCACATGTTTTCTCTCTCTACCCCAAAAAGCCTTTTGAATTTTCAAGAAAAGTCTCATTCATAGAAATTAGCATATAGCCGTGTTTTAGATGTTCAAAATAAAAATAGCTGTTTCACCCAGATAATCGTGGCCACATCACAAAATACTTCTCAGTGAATTAGACCCATCTCCTGTGGGAAAGGCATGAAATGCATTTTCCTGTTCTCACTTGGTTCAGGATTGGGTTTTGTCTCTTTTCAGACCCCCTTGAGGATTCATTAGGTTGTGGGTGGGAAGCACACAGTGCTTGAAAGCAAAACATTTTCCTGCTAAGGCTAATAGCCAGCATTCCCAAACTTGGGCTAGCCAGATCACAGTGGGCGATTACAGAAAATCCATGACATGCTAGAGCAGGAGCTGAAGAAGTTCAGTTTAGCTGAATTTCACACCATGTCAGAGTCCTATTTGCAGCTTAGAAAATGAATTTAATAAAGCTTTTTTGCTGTAACATGGAGTGTCAGCTAGCAGATTCTCTGACACCTGCTGCTCTTTGAGTCTGATACCATATTGCAGCATAATGTGCTCTAAAATTAGACTTCACACAACACACCAGGTTTCAATCTTTCAGAAAATAATTCTGTTCAGCACCTTTCATTCCCTAACAGGGCTTTGGGACACATGTCCTTTCTTTCCTGCCCCCTCCTGGATTAGCACTTGGAATTTTTTTAGCAAAGGTTTGAACCATTCGTAAAAAAAGAAAAATAAAAACAAACCAAAACTGAAATAGTTTCATTTTCACTTGATTGCAAACTATACCATGAAAAAATATACTTGCCAACTTATACAGTTGTTTCCTACCTGCACCCCCACAGACCAGAGATAGCATAAAGCTGGAAGGTTTTCAACTTTGGGTGCAGAGAATTATTGTCTGAGAAGGAAAAATATTCCAAGCTTAAATGACAGACGGGTGTTTGAATATCTATTTCAAGACTGAGCAGCAACTACAGGAAGAAGCCAATGACAGCTCCACAGGATAATGCAATTCTTCTGTACAAATTTCACTCATTACCAAAAAAAAAGAATTAACCTGAACTATTTCTTTCTCTAATCAAGATACATTTTTTTATCTTCTTGTATAATTGTATTTAAATGCAATTAAGTGGTAGTTCATTCCTTTTATAGAGAACTGACTGCAATTGATGCTAGCGTTTATTCTAAATACTAATTAGATTTCTTTAAAGTGTGCCTAGCCTTTAAATGCTAAGTTAGCTCCAAAACCCAGAGCTCAGCTAAAATTATGTAGGAAGCTTCTTTCACAAGACAAATGCCTGTCTTGTCTTTCCCAGATACCTGCAAAATCTTTAAGACAATGTGGGGTTTATGTACACAGCATGAATAGCATTTCACTGCCAAGAAATCTAGCACTGATTGGTGTGCTCCAACACAGACATCAGTATTTTCCAAGGAATTTATAAGAGGCATACATTTAAAGAAGTTAAGCATAAGGTGTAGGCCTTAAAATGTATGGAATTTACTGTGGCAGAAAAGATGCAGCCTTTTACTACCAAGAAATGGCTCTGAGACACCTAATAGAATCAGTAACCTTGTTCTCATCCTGGGAATTACAATCGATCTACTTTCTGTATCAAATTGCTTCCCAAGTTAGAATGCAAGGTCCTGTGTCAGCTTGCAAATGAGCTGGAGTGAGAAAGTAAACAGATCACAAACACTAAACTTCACAAATATAAATAGCATGCAGATTGAAGCAAATAACATGTCCACTGGAAAAAGAAAAAAAAAATCTATCTTGTCCCATTTCAACTGAATGTCCAGAATATTGTTTTGTACAGGACACCACCCATAAGAGTAAAACTGAATCTGATTGACTGCCTTGGCCAATTCATAAAACCTTCCTTCACCAAATGTGTTCAAGCAAGTGAATCTCTCTCCCTTGCAGCAGCAGGAGGAGGGAGGGCAGGGAAGAGGAGCTGCAGTCAAACCCTGCAGAGCAGTTCTGGAAAAGCACAGGGAGCTGTGGCCTTCCCACCTGTGTCCCAGAACTGTGCCACTGGTTGACAAACAAAGCCAAAAGAAAGGTTTCAAATCAAAATACACTCTTCAAATTATCATCTCTTCACCCCTCTCACTAAATATATTTTTGTCAGATATTGCTGTTTCCATTCAAAACATAGGTGAGGACTGAAATTTTCTTCAGCACAAGTATGTGTTGTAATGCCTGCAAACTACTAACCTCTTCCTGAAAAATTACATGGGGCTGAGCAGAATCTGAAGAGAAAGGAGAACACAAAACATGTATACATCTAATTTTGTTTAAACTGGCTTCATGTCTTCTTTAAAATGCAATCTACATATCAAAACAAAGGAACCATTCTAATGGGTACATTGCAATAACAGCTCCTCCCATCAATCTCCATTTACACCCATCCATATGGAGAAAAAAACCGATAATCTCAACAGAGAGAAGCTCCTCCAAGCATTCCTGGAGTATTCTCAGGCTATTCAGTCTATTAAATTTACATCAGTGAACACGCTCATACCATTTTAGAGATAATATTCATTAGGCTCATCAAAACTATTTGGTCTAGTTTCTGTGTTGGAGGTACAGATGCTTATTTACAGCTCAATTAAACTTTAAAAAAAATTAAATCCAACAACTTTAAATTGCTATGACCTGCCTGTCTCAGAGGTGCTCTGCAAGTACTGAAAAAGCTGGTGTCAAAGCCTTTCAGAAATACCAATAATCCAGAATCTGTGTGTTTGGTCTCCTGGGCTGTAGCCAAGCCAGAGTCAGTCCTCCTTCCTACTTTTCATGACCTCTTGTTCCCCCTGATGTATATCTTTACAAACCAAGGGTATGACTAACCAGGCATGTAGGTGGCTTGTGAGAGTTCATTAATAAAAACTTACATTTGCAAAATAATTAACATTTTCAGTACCCTGTTAATCTTCAGATTTGTATAAATGAGGCCATTTAAAAGTTTGAAACTCCACACACAAAAATTCTAAGATAAGATGGTCTAAGAAAGGCATATGAAGCACTTTGTCATTTGGGATGGGTTTGGGGCCTGGAGAGGAGAACCTGGCTGCACTAATTCCTGAGGTTTGGGCAGTAGCTCATTAGTGTTGGTTTACAGCCATCCAAAGCTGATGAGAGACTTACTCATAAATTATTTATCTTTTATTTTAATGTTATTTCACAAAAACCAGCTATTACATTCTGCTTGATTATGGTGCTAGTTTGCATTTTAATCTGTTTTAATAATTTCAAACACTATGATTAAGAGAGAAGGAAATTAAGAGGGTAGACCAGGACAGGCACAATCCTGTCATACACACCCTTAGCTGATCCCAGGCTGAAATTATGCTCACCTACCAAGGCTCCCCAGAGCAGTAAGGAAGATCTCACTGTCCTGAGGCACCAAATATTCCCACTCACCTCTCTCTCTCTCTCTCCCACCCTGCAGCTCAGGCTGTGCTGGGTGATTCCCTGGGACACACGGTGGTGTGGAGGAGTGGTGGAGGACACAGCCGGCTGCAGCCAACGCAAAACCCTGTGCAGCATTCCTGCCGAAACGCGCAGCGGAGACGGAATACGTGGGGGTGGTGAGCAGAGGGAATTGTGAAAGCTATTCACAGGCATTGCCAGTGCAGAATATTTTTATATCCCTCTCAGCTTTGAAACAAGCAATACATTACTTCATGTATGTTCAATGTTCCCAGACCCAGGAGGACCTGAAAGCCAGCCTTGAAAAGAGAGAAACCTGCCCGGAGCTTAAGGCAGCAGAGTGAAATCTTGCCCAAAAAATCCACCAGAATGTCTTCAAAGCAAGCCCACAGCAGTGGCCTGCAGGACAGGCTTCATCCACAAAACTTCCTCCAGCTGTGGCAAAGGGGGAAGCAGAGGCACTGCCCCAGAGGGACTTGTGGGGTTAAATTGGCCACTTTCCTGTATTTGATAGATCTTGATAAGACATGACGTGCACATGGCCACAGAGAACTATTTCCAACATATAGAACAAGAATTCACCTACCTGAAAGCAATCACATGCAAACCCCAACCCCAGCTTAGCCCTGTATCATCCATTTCCTGATTCAATACTCTGGCTGGATTCACAAGCAATGGGTAAACTCCAGTTTAACTCCCATGCAGACAGCTTGGATGAACACTGTTCTGCTACCTGAGGAGTAGATGACAAGGTTGGAGATGCTGGGCACAGAAAATAACTTTAACTGCAGACTCTGTGCTGTACACACAGACAGTAAACGGGCCATTAGGGGCTTACAACATCATAAGAAAGCTTTTTAGGTTTCAGTTTTGATGAACATATAGCTCTGTACCTGCTGTTGATCCAGGACTAACTTAAATGAAATCTTGTTTCAGAAACTGGATGAAGTTATGGTTATTGAAAGAAACAGATAGTGTCACAAAGGCTCTGTACCAGTGTAGGATAAAGCTGGTTTGCTAAAAACGTGCTTTAACTGTTACCATTGCTACTAACACAGCATGCAACCAGTTCCCATGGCATAAGGATGACTTAAGCCAATAATAACTTTCTTCTCTGCTTGGGAATATACCAGGTCACAGTCAGGTCCATGGTAGAGTGAGAAAACACTGGCATTACTGAGCACCTCAGAGCAGAAATGAGCATTTCAGACTCTGCATTCTAAGCCAGAATGAGCTACTAGTTCAACTGGGGCAGCTGAAGGACTGCAGTAAAACTGAGCACAAGCTTGGTGGCTTGCAGTGACTATTCCCATCACAGGTCTCTGTGGGTTACCCAGCCTGAGGGATACTCTAGGAGTGCAGCCTGTCCAACACACACCCAGGATGGCTCTGACCACATGCCAAGGCTCCCTCCAGGAGAGAGGACTGTGTCCAGCATTAGAACAAGTGGGAAAACCTGAACAAGCCATACACTGCTTTTCCAAGAAAAACTCCTGCCTAACTGTGGCATATGTAGTCCAAAATTTGCCTATTCCATCAAATATGAACAGGAACAATGGGAGTTCAAAGCTTGCATCCTCCCAGAGGTGTGATGTATGACAGACAATAGATCTATGACATACCAAACAGTTTCTTACCAGATCCACAGCAAGTTTTCCTTCACTCACTGTTGCTAGGTAGTTAATCAAGATGTAGTCTAAAAAAAGTTAAATGATTTGTTAGTTCATAGTTACTGGCTAAAATGTGTTTTCAGTAACCTGGCTATTTGCCTGGTCCATGATTTTTTTTTTCTGGGATTCAGTCTATCAGGCTGTAATGAAGCCAAGACTCAGAAGAGATGTCCTCCCATTTTAGCAGAGGAGGAGGAACTCACTTCCCTGCTCCCCCTTGCCGTAACTCCCAATTACCTCGACTTGCAGAAGGTTGATCCAGATGGTGAACACAAGACTGCAGGCAAGCATGCCTCGAATGAATTCTCAGTGTGGAAGGGTGGAATAAGCCATATGTTTTCACAAATTAGGGGTGACTCTCCAACGCCTGAATGATGAAGCAGATCCAAGAGTAAGTTATGCATGATCCTCCCCGATGAGTGAAGAGAAATGTTTTATTCAGTGCCTCATGCTGTGAGCTATATTTATACCAAATGTATCTTTGTACATTTTAAAATATTATCTATTAGGGGATACTGCAACTGCAACAGGGGACTATGCACAGCACCACTTAAAACCTAACAGCCACGGGAGGGATGTAAGTGGCCTTGACACCATCCAGCTGTGAAGTTACTTGTCCAGGTGACTCATGCTAAAGACCTTAAAATCCAGCCAGCAAATTCCCTCAAAGAAAGCCTTTTCCCTCGGTGCATAAGCTACAAAGCCAATGAAATCATCTGACCAGACAAATACACAACCAGCATCTTGTTTTCTTTGTTGTGGTAACTAGCCAATAGCACAATGCTTGATATTTTTTGGGGTTTTTTTTGTTTTTTTTTAATCCCCACCTTCTGAATTCCTTAGATTATATTACCTTTTTTTCTTTTGCTTAAAACCTCTTTAAGAGAGAAAATTATATCTAAAAGTAAAATTAACATTCTTCTAATCTCAGAATCTTTGCAGGGACTTTACAAGCCTCCAGCACCAGGGAAGGCTGCTCAGGCAGAGCAGTAGAAGGGAGGCAGCCCTTTGTTTGCCTCGATACCCCTGGGATCAGCTTCCAGAGGGAGCAGAACTGCACAGGGGGAAACCCACCCACCTCCTCGGGGACTGCCCCGCTGCCTCCAGAGGCCACTTGCAGCAGAGGGGAGATGCAGCCCAACAATGCTTTTGCAGCAGGACTATATTTCAGATGGAAAGAGAATAATAGCAAAAACAAAAGCAAAGATCATTCTGACTGAAAATCCATAGCTTCTCTTAAACACAATAACTACAATCACATTTGTTGACCAAGTAACTGAGTTAAAGCCCATGGGCAAGATCATCAGCTAAGATGAATCTCCACAGCACCATTAGCTTTACCCTTTCATGCTTGATCTCACCTACTCCCAAAGTGGCCATGGTCTTTTTTCTACTTTTATTGTACAAAAACACCAACCATTTTTAAAAGCACATTTGCTGCACAGCTTACTTTTCAGTTATTTTACACCTCACTCTAATTCATTCCTCAGCCTAATCTGTATCTAAACACATGCAGCAATGCAGTCTACCAGCATCCCACTTATGAAATTCATGAAGCTAAGAGGCCACAGGAATATTTTCGAAGCCATCTCCTGACCTTTTAATCAGTTGTTACCTTCTGTAACAGAATTTCTCAAAGCTCAGCTACTCTGAATTCTTGCCCGGCTCATGTAATGAGCAGATGTGGCAAAGTAAGGATTTGAAACATGATGAAAGTTATGATGACAGGTCTTCCTCTGCCAGATTTTTATGTTTTTACAGCCTAACACTGAACTGCAGCACTATTTTTTTTTTAAATTCAGCTTCTGACAAGAACATATAAAAAGCATATCAAAGGCAACAATAAATTCACTAAAATAGTTCTCGCAATTCAAACAGATCTGCACTTTACAGGACCAGGCAGATCATGCTCTGTTTGAATTTACTCACAAACATTGACCCCAGCATCCTGTGGTGCCCTGCACGTCCCTTCTCCCACCTAAAAACAACCCCACGTGTTGCTTGGCGAGGGAAATCAGGAGGATGATGAGGAGCAATGTTTAACAGAGAGAAGAAGGCAAAGGCCAAGCCCAGCACTGAAGACAATGATGAAAGGAAAGCAGCCCCGTGGCTCCCCTGGGCACCAGGCAATTACGGCGCAGCGCTGCGCCGTGGTTATTATTGCAGGCTGAAGTGGGAGCGTTCTCCATGATTATCACAAATGTCTCCACTGGGAGGAGGGAAGTGGGAGGATTTACCAAGCAGCAAATCCTCTCTTTCCCTCCCCCTGTTCCCAGTGATTCCTGCTGAACTGAGCTCTGGCAGCAGAGAGGTGCAGCCTCAGGCAGCTCCAGCAGATTTACATCCCTGTCCCAGCAGAGCCAGGCCAGGGCAGGGTGGCTGTGGTCACCATCTCAGCATCACCCATCACCTTGCCAGGCTCACCCTGAGCTAGTGAGGAACTTCAAGTGTCCTACAAGGCCTCTGGTTGAAAGCTGGGTCACCTTTGGTTCCTTCAGAGCCCACCTAGAACAGAGTTAAAGCAATAAAGCAGGTATTGATTAAAAAGGCCTTCAAAGGATGACCTTGGGTAGAACAAGAGCCTGGCCAAGGCTACACCAGATAGACAATGGGTCACACATTTTCACACTTTTGTAAGTTTTGGTGATTCACATATTGGGGTTAATTGTCCAATTATAGCTTCAGGTTATGAAGTCTAATCCTCCCAGTTTGGTCCCCTCAATTCCCTATTTTTACTTTCTTGGGCCTGAAGCTGCGATGAGGACCTTGATTCTCAAGCTGCAAAAGGATTGTTTTGTCTAACTAAACTGGGAAGAAAACTTTCTAACACTCTGTTAGAGTTATATACTAATGCAGTGCAGAATCTGAAAAATATGAGAGCTAAAACTTAAGGCATCATCTAGGTAATCTTTCCAGTGCTTTTAAGCATGTCCTTTTTAAACATGACCTTGTATCCTTTTTTGCTTCTAACCCAGAACAATTTGAAAAATATTTATGAAATTAAAATTCCAAGCTTTTTCTTCCCAAAAAAATAATACTCTGAATGCTTCATCTCAGTATCAACATCTCCAAGTGTTGTTACACACCTAAAACTTTGCTCAAAATATTTTGATGATAATAAGACAACTTGTAAGAGAGAAATAAAACATGGTGATAGCATGACTCTGGATCTGAAAGAAAGAAAAAAAAACCATTTTACAATCAGAGTTTCCATCCAGTTGCAAAACCAACCAATTCTGCTGACACCTGAGAGATCCCTCTAAATGAGGCTGATCACTTCAAGGCTGCTCCCTTTGTGGAGTGGGCTGATCACTGTGTGTAGCTGCTGGGGGCACACCTGTACTGACAAAAATTTGCTCAGCCAGTGAGCCAAACCAAAAGTAATCCAAAATGCAATAACACTTGGCAGGATGCTGAGCCCAAGTCAAGATATTTCACCACTTTGGCCAGGTTTGAGAGCAGGGCTGTCCTCACACCACAACTGCTCCTCATGAGGGGTATGAGAGATAACTCCTGGGTGCCTCCTTTGCAAAATACTCCAGAAGCATCCTTCTAAATAGATTGTAGATATTTAGAGACTAACAATAAGGCCCACAAAGTTTTAAATACATCACTATCCCTAGGATTAGATAAAATAGAAATGAAATCTATTATTAGTGGGATAGAAGGGGAAATGGTCTGCATTGTCTCAGCAATACCTGGTTCATTAAGGGAAAAATCTGTCTACTGCTTGAGAATTTTCCTGGCTAACCCAACATATGGTTCATTATTACTGTGCATTAGGATAGCCCCCAAGGAACCCAGCTCTATCAGGGCCTCAGCCTGCTAAGCACTTGTACAAACACAGGAAAAGAGCCCCTCCTCTGAAGAGCTTGCTGTCTAAACAGAGGAGACAGACAAAGGGCTGCGACGCTGCACGAAGGTTTGCAAAACTCATCTGACATTCAGAGGGTTCTTTCCTCCAGTTGGTTTTGCTTTTTGATGAAAAGAGTGTTTTAGTTTTCAAGAAACAAAGGAAAATGAAGGGAGGGACATAAAAAAGGCTGAGAACAGGGAGGTTAATGAGAAGCTGATATGAATAAATGTATACCATTTTTACATTTCCAAAATGAGGGGGAGCATCTTTCCACCACGTGTGCAGCAGATAAAACAAAGAGTAAGGGCCTCATACTGCAGAAAAAAATTAGATAAAATAGAAATAAGTTTTATGTATGTAAGGATGAGGAAACTGAAGGACAGGCTGCTGGGAAAGCTGGAGTGACACCAACACTGGATGGCTTCAAAAGCACATTCAACCTTCACTAGGCATGACTTAGACAAAAGTGACTCTGGCTGGAGCTGCAGGCTGAGCTCCTTGCCCTGGCAACTGCTCTCCCATTCTTCTGGTTCCAGGAGTGTCAGCTCTATCTCAGTTTTGGGTGGGACCACTGTTCTTCCACAATGCCTGGAGGTAGAAAATGAGCATGTTTAACTCACTCAGAAATACAGTCAGAGGTGAAACCACCTCTTTCCCCATGTTCTCACTCATTTTTGCAATGATAGCTCTCTGGGCATGAGCTACTTTGGGTTCTCAGTAAAGAGAGATCACAGACACAAGGAAATGTGCTCAGAAGTGGGAAAAACCCCAGTTTTTCCAGCTTCATACAAAAAGCCAAACAGTTGCCAAAGTCCAAATTCAATTTCCTGGGAAATTCCAAATATCCCACAAGTCCACATTAGATCATGCAGCCCACAATCATTGAGAGACAGCTCTCCAAAGGGATGGGCAGGGAGAGGGAACAAGGGATGACAGCAGCACCAGTGGGAGGAAAGCCTTTGCTGAAGCCCTGGAATAACCTGACACCTTAGGCAGGGCTGAGGTCCCACACAACCCCCTCCACTTGTGAAGGGACCCTTTCTACCCCTTCACCAAGGACAAAGTGAGCACATGAGGTAACCAGAGCTAGAAATACTGAGAGTTTATGGTGTGGGGGGAGAAAAAAATAAACACTGCTGAGCCTCCAAGTGTCTCCCTTGCCTGGTGAAGCAGCAGTGACATCTGATAGCAGGAGAGCCCATCTGATACCTCCTGTTCTCTGCTTCCACTGCACAAGACAATTTTTCCTTTCTTCCAGGAAAAAGAAGTGGGATTCCTTCTCCCTGATTCACATTCTAGATGATCCAAAAAACCCTGCCAGCTCCCTCTGCTCTCCCTTCTTGAAGGGGACAGACCAAGTGACTCAGCCAAAAATCTGAAGCAGTATCCACTTATCCACCACTCCCCACAATCACGAACAAAAGCAAATTTAGGTAAGGTCCTAAAGGGTGTGGAGGATGATGCACTGCTTGCATTCTGGGCTTGCAAAGGATAATGCCACATCTCTGCACTGCTATTGACTTTCCCACAGGACAGTCACATCCTTCAGATGTGCTTCTCTGACACACCTTTATTTTCCCACAATGGTCTATTTTGACAATATGTTCTCCCCTCCTTTTAAAACCTGTTGAGAAAAACACCATTATCTTGAATGGGGTAAAGGGTCATGTGAAGCCTCTTCTAGGCTTTGGTGGGAGTTTACCCACAGTCAAGACCAGCCTCCTGCAGAAACAGCAGAAGTTAAGAGCCCTCTGTATCTGCCTTCAGCATCACAGATGCTATTGTTCACAGAGCAGCACTTGGAAGGAGTGAAGTGCTCCAGAAACCCTTATGACCTGTCTCCAGCAGAGAAACGAGCTCATTATTGTTTTCCTAAAATTTTATTATATTAAACTATACTAATATTGTTTCTATTGCAAGACCTTTGCTCTCACTCTCTGAAGTTTCTTGGATCAACCACACACCTAGAAAAAGGCAGTCTATGTTTTACTGGATACAGGTTAATTTCAGAATTGCAGAGCTCCAGTGGTTCAGTTACTTCTGCACACTGAATGATGTGGTCACAAAGACCATCCTGTAACAAACCCAAATTCCCCTCTCCATCACCTCTCCACCCCCACCAGAGCAATTAGCCTCAGCATTTAAGGAGAAATGGAAAAAAACAAAACCAAACAAACATACCAAACCAACAGACTAAAGCTTGTAACCTGAAATCCTTATTCTGTACATTTTTTCTTCACTGGTTCATCTGCCTGTAGGGAATTCAGTCAGTTACATTGCTAGCTTAAAAACCCTGAAGCTGTCCTTGAAATGAATGGCTCCATTCATTTAAGTGGGAGAGTGTTCTGGTTTTATTACCTGATCCCATATTTCTACCACAGAATCACAAGGAAAGTAAGTAAAACAACCTGTTCTCAACTGCAGCTGCCTGGTTATGTCCTCCTATTACATTAATTTCTGTTATTTTTCCAGGATTAGTTCAATGCACTAGGAAAGGATAATATCCCCCACCTTTCTATGAAAACACAGTTTTTAAATATCTTCTGAATGATTTAGTGCCACTCAGCCCATTGAATTTCTGTCTCACCAATTATAAAGAAGACCAAGAGAATTAATTTATAAACCAAGAGAAAAAAAAAAAAGTCTTCTAAAATAACCATCAGCAATGCTCACTCAATGCAATGTTCTCCTTTCCTTCATCTTCAATGGACTCTATATCAGATCCAAACTGCAGGCATTTCTTTCAAATAAAAAACAGCAAACCCAGAAAAACCCCAAGAGCATTCACACAGCTGAGTGCTGCATTCCACAGCCTTTTCATCATTCTTTTGGAAGGTTTCCAGGAGTGCATCTCCAGGAATGCCCCTTCCCAAAAAGTCTCCACAAGGGATTACCTCTCAGGTATGGATTACCTCTCCACAAGGGATTACCTCTCAGNCCTCCACAAGGCATTGCCTCTCAGGTATGACAGAGAATACACCCAGCCTCCAGCCCTGCTGCTCCATCCCCAGCTCAGGGCATCCCAGGGCTCACCTGTGCCAGGGCAGGGCTGGGGATGGGCACCCCCAGTGCTCCCACTCTGCACCCCTGGGTGTGCTGGCACTCCCTCCAACCCATGGAAATAATCACACACACACACTTGTGACCTGATAGGCAAATAGATCCTGATCATTACCCAGCTCTGCAACAGATAAATACGCCTTTTGGGCTAAATCATTGCCTAACTGCCTTTTCCTAAATGGAGCTGGGCAATTATTTTTAAACCCTGCTATGAGGAATAATAGTCAACTTCACAGGGCTGGCTGGGAATAGGCCATAACACTTGGGGAAAGTCCAGGCTGAAATGCTCTGTAGTTTAATGACATGTTACACAGTGAGAAAAGTGCATTTGGAAGGAAATACCATTAAAAGAGGTAAGAAATAAAATGCTGTACTGTGAAATCCTTATAAGAGAGAAAAAAATATTATCTGACTATTCAATTTTCAAAAGATTTCAGAGCTTGTCTGCGTGGACTGTGATGAGTAAACTACAGAAAAATGCCCTGGTTATGGATTGAGCCAAAGGTGACCTTACAGGACCTTTTTTGTTCTGAGAGACAAACTAAGGAAGGTAAAACAGGTGCCATTGTTAAGAAAGGGATATTCAGCCCCAGGATGATTATGATTCTTCAAGCTGTAGAAATGCAGTCATAAAAATCTGCAGCAGCTTTAACATCTATTAATAATACAGAAGCATATTCTGGCATTAAAATAATGAGGAATGCTAATTTCAGATCCCTTTTGATCCCATCTCTCTCTCTTTTTTTTTTAATGACATATCTATTCTTTTCAGTTTCTGATTATTCAGGAGATAATTATTCATAAATTGTTTCCAGTAAAACCTGTTTAATAACCTATTTTCATTTATCATCTCCAAGCAACTCTGAATTCCTAATTACTTACCTCAGTGGTCACCTCTCAAAGATCACTGAGACCTCCCAGAAAAAGAAAAAAATCACATTGCAAATGTCCTTCCTGGGCTTGAAAGTCAAAACCTGCCTATTCCACACATGTGGCTTCTATAGAACCCATTTGGTGGCCATAAGCCATAGAATGTTGGCATTTCCCATGCCCTCTGATTAGATATCCATTTCCTGATTATCCTTAAAGGAGAGTTTTGCAGCTGAAAAATTAAAATTCTTTAAAAATCCTAACTGAGTAATTGATGCTTTTTAAAAGGAGATAACAGATATTTTGCCTGCAAGTAGAAAGGTCACATAAATAGATAACACAGCATTAAGAGCTCTTTCAAACAATTTGAAAAGTCTTAATCAGCAATTCATGTATCAAGAGACCAATGAAACAAAACAGAGCTGTGATGTATATCCAGTAGCTCCTGTAAAACACAGGCTTGAGATCCCACTGCAGCAGCCAGTGCCCTATAAATGAACAGAAGAAAGAAGCTTCAGCTCCAGAAAGCTCATTTCAGGTTAAGAAAGATGTAGCAGATATCATTTTATCTTGTAAGTCCTTCCAAGCTGCCCTATTCCCTGTCTTTACAGCACAGAGGGAGACAGATCCATGTGTGGGGTGTATAGGCACTACCAAAAAATAGGGGAAAATTAAAAATAAATAAATCTAGAGAATACCCAGCTGTGATAAAGATACCTCCAGTTCCAGGTAAATACTCTGTTGTTTCCTGGTAGTTGCTTCCCCAGAAAAATAAGAGACATCTCCTCTTTGGCTCAGCAAAGGTCTGCTAATTTCCACCTGGAAATAAGGTGTGTTGCTATCCACCTGGGTGAGGGAGAGCCTGATGGTTTCCAAGGCCTCTCAGGTTTACTGGGAGACCCTGGGATGGGGCATGCAATAATTACTAGAGGGAATTTCAAAAGTTGACTGTGAAAGAGAATAGTAACAGTGGGAATAATCAAAAGATGTAGATCATTGGTACCTGTCAACCAAAGTCCCAAATTTTAGCCTGGTTCACCAGCCCAAGAGCTGGCAGAAACCAAAGCTGTGCTCAGCAAGGACCAGCCCTAAACACAGCCCAGCAGCCTTCAACAAAGAGCAGCTCAGCTGACTGTGACTCAGTAGAACACCCACTGGCCCAGTGCAGTGTGGCAGGAGCAGGTGACACTTTTGGAGGCAGTGTGAGGACCCTGTGAGGCTCCCAGGGTCACAGACACCATCCCTGAGAGCCAGGGTGGCACTGGGCACAGCCAGGCTCTGCAGACACATCTCAAATGCCAAGCTGTGTGCAGGGTGAGACTGAAGCCTCTAAATGAAGATTAGTCACTGCAATTCTTTGTTAGCAGGTACCGTGAGTAAAAGTGTGTTTCCAGTTTAGTGAAGCGAGTGCATAATGCTTTTAACTCACCCTCTAAAGTGCTGTCTCCTGTCAAAATCTCTTCCCCAAGCCATGATAGCTCACATCAGAAGCACTGCAGATGCAGACTCACTGCCTCATGGCAAAGGGCTGACATTTCTGGTGAGGACCCACAGCCCTCAGCTTCTACAACAGCAACACCCTGCCAGAAAAATCACTACAGCCTCTCTTTGAGGAAAAACATTTGTGGAGATAGGAATAAAGAGCAACTAAAAAGCACACCCTCAGGGGTATACTGCAGCCTGGATAAAGGCAGAAAGAATGTGGCAAATCGCTTTCAAACCCAGCTGAACCACACAGTCCTGCAAGGAAGGAAAAAGAAAATGAAAGGAGGCGGAGGAGGGAAGAAAAAGGAAAAAGAACCCCACCCTACCCCTCACCCAGCAAGCACTCAGGCTTCTAGTGGTCTCTGTACAGCCTCATCCCACAAATGAAGCTCATCAAGCCATGGGGCTTCTAGAGATCACCTTCAGCTGCCACAAAGCCCCTTGATATTCAGCTGCATAGAAATGTAATTAGAGTCAAGCCTGAGCACTCTGTGATATCAAACAAATACTGAAAAAATAGCATAAATAGCTTTTTTATTCAGTACCACCAGGCTAGATTTGCCTGGAAGCTTGCAAGTAGTTTTTAACTAGGTAATTGAGGCTGTTAGAGCAGATGCTACCTTCTGAGAAGCTTTTTGACTGCTGGCTAGAGAAGCCAAAACACAACGTGACCAACCAACACCTCTTTCCTTCAGCTCTGCTCTCACAGCTCAGGTGACAACAGCAAAAATACCTGCCTTAGTCATGGTGTGTGGCTTCAGGCACAGCTGGTGACAGCTCAGGAGGTGCCACAGCTGCACACCCCACTGCCCCTGATGTTATCACAGCCAGCTCCAGCCAGCTCTGAGCCTGATGGCAGCAGCTTCACAAAAGGCAAGGCTTCAGCCAGCTTCTTGAGGGGGTTCTACAGCTGCAGCCAACTCACCAAAATATCTCTAATAAAGCTCATGAATATGTGTCTGAGGCACAGGCCCAGCCCTTGGTTACACTGAAATAACACATCAGGAGCTGGGCTCTGCTATTCACCTCCACAGAAAATTAATGAAGGTCTCTCAATCCATCACAGCTCATTAGCAACCCAGGACACTGACAGCTCTATTATTTTATTTTTACCAAAATTGGCAGGGACAGTGTCCCTTTGTTCCAGTGTTTGATGTGTCTGTATCTTTCCTCCCCTTTCCATATGCCAGTTGTTCTTCCAGGATGGATTTTGACTGAGCCCAGGTGGCACAGGGAACCAGCCTGCTCTGAGTCCAGGCACACCAACATTGCTGAGGACAGTTTGAGTATTCTGCCACTGAAAGAGAAGTACTATAATTTATAAATTGATTCTTCTTGGTGCTCAAGCATCAGCCCTGAAGAAGGGCTTGTGTGCTTACAGCTGTGACCATGGGCTTTCCTGTAAGAGTCAGTCCAATAGAAGATAATCACCTTTTGTACAAAATGTGTCTTTCTGAAATAATATTCACTTACCCTCTGTTAACCAGCAGCACAGGGTGCTCAAAAAGGATCCCTTCAGGGTCAAATTCTCATGTATCTGGGAACAATCATTGTCACATGCACTACTATTAACCTCATTGGTTTCTGGCTCTAGTACACCACTGCCTGAAGAACTATTTTGGGAGGTGGCATTTTTGTGGCTAACACCTTTTAAGTATTGTTGTAGGTCTGCTCCAGAACTGAGTGCTACTTAGTGTGAGCAACAATATCAGATTTGGGTCAAATGCTGATATTTGTGATACATGGCACCATTCCCAGAGATATTAGAGGAGATTATCTGAAAAAAAAAAACATGAGAAATGGATCCTCCATTTTCTTCGTCTTCTGGTTTTCAATCCACTGCAAAGTCCTGGTGTGTTAGAAATCACTTGTGGAAACAGGATAATCAGGTAATTTGTCCTTTGTCTGACAAGGATATGAGGGTTTGAGAAGAAAAAAAAAAAAAAAAAAAAAGCTAACAGAGCTATAGAGAGATTTTGAATTAAAAAACAATAATGACTTTTTGCTTTTAGCAATTGGACATGTTCTTCTGCCTCTCTTTTTTTTTTTTTTTNGTCAGACATCCAAATGCTGATAAAGTTAACTCTGGCTTTTCCCTGTTTTTAACCAGAAGACTTAGAACAGTGGGGTTGGTTTTTTTTTGTTTTTTTTCTTTTTTTTTCTTTCTTTTTTTTTTTTTTTTTTTTTTTTTTTTTTTTTTTTTTTTTTTTTTTTTTTTTGGTGATCTTCACATGCAGGGCGCTCCAAAAACCACTGCATACCCATATGTACAAGGGACAACTGACCTGCACATAAGTCAGCCCCTCTGTTTTTAAAAACCTGTCACACTTACCTCTTTTCCTACCATCTTTCCCACACATGGAGGACACTCCACTGAGCTTTGCATCTGAGCCTAGAAGAGCCAGAATCTGAAAACCCAAGAAAAATTTCTCTGAGCATTACTGCTGACTGCAGATACCCTTAGCACTCTTTACTTGTATTGCTATAGGAGATATATTAATGGTGTTATCTAGATGCTTTGCATAATTTCAGTAAGGATGAGGGTGTTACAGAACTGTGAGCTGGGGACAGGTACACAGCAGAGAGCAGGATGGCGTTTGCTACCTCTGATGTGGAATAATGTGGACTTGCAGGAACATCCTGATCAGCCTTCCAGGCTTAGGCATTGCCTCCCCCTGTGCCACTGCTGGCAAATTCTCCTTACACATTAGCATATCAAAGCATCTACCGACAATAAAATTAACAAAACACAAGAATGAAGGAGACACGCTGAAACTGAATTGAAAAGCCAGAAAATAAGCACACCTGCCAGCGTTTCCACTCGGGTGCACTTCCAGTTGAACATAAACTGCCCTGCAGAAGCAAAATTGGGCCTGATTCTGCCTTATGGAGCTTTTGCAATTCCACAGGTGACAGAGCAAGTCTGTAAATGAACATCCACCTGCACAAAGATTTATTGCTGTTGCCATTTGTAAGACTCTTCCACTGCCAGCCTGAGTGAGTATTGTCATCCTTCTGCATCTTTCTGGGAGGCAGGCTGGGGGCAGTTTACATAGATTAACCAATTTAATTCTATAAGTGGGCACAGTATCTTGGCTAAATAATAATCTGATTACTTCTTACAGTGGGATTATCCAAACAGTGATGGGTATCAAAATTCCAGGAATGTCAAAATTATGTTTATAAAGTGTTTTCAGATTTCTTATACCTTGATTTACTGAAACCTCCCAGCTTTCTATCAAAGCCCAATTTTATGTGATAAACTTTATCTCTGCAATATCAAAGCTGAATCAGTGCTCTATTAGAGAATCCTCTATCATCTTATCTCTTTCTAACCCTATAGGCAAATAAATATGCTATTAATGAAGGCATTTTTAAGTTTGAAATAGAATTGTACCCTGTACATTTGTTTTCTCTTCATTTAATCCAAACGAAATCCCTGAAAGGCATATTCACCCCTCACAAAGGTTAACAAAAGGATGGGAAAAAAATCTGCTGTATCAAAATAATTATATAAAACATTAGTCTCAGAAGAAAAGGCTGGGATCACAAAACCCATTCAGCTTTCAGATGTAATCTTTTTAATATGAGGCTAGATTAAACAATGTGAAGTGAAAGGGGTTAAGTATAAATCCATACAGATGCCCAAAGTATTTACAGTGTGCATTAAATAAATCATTTCATGTGAAAGGACAGTTATTGTTACTGGAAAGGTTTCCTAATTCACTTTCAGATAAAAATAAAGAGGGCTGCATCAGGAAGCTTTGTACACTTTTTCCCTCCTGACAGCTTTCAAGTGGCAGCATATTATTTGGTCGCTGCTACATACAGAGTGTCTTAATTAAAGGTTGTCTAAAAATACAGAACATTTTCACAACCACATCTGCCATTAACTCTTCTGACAGGCTGGTGGCATGAAGCACCAGAACATTCTCCTCTCCCAGGGCTGTGCCCCTCTCCAATCCTCACCCATTCCCACCCTTGCAGCTGGATGTGCTCACCATCCAGAGGCTGTGGCCGTGTCCCAAAGCCAGCTCAGCGTGGCCCTGCTGGGTTTCCCTGCTGGGCTGTGCCTGCCCACAGCACGGGGCAGTGACCCAGAACTGTTCCCAGCCAGCCCTGCCACCAGCACATCCCTCAGCCACACACATGGAGAAGAGCTGTGGCCACATCCCAACCTGGCTGGCTCAAGTGTGGGATGCATGGGGAGACTTCTCCACCCTGTACTGAGGATAAAATTGGTGCCAAAGAGCCCAAAGCAGAGGCAGTCCAGGAGTTCTGAGAGAGGGTTGGTGATTATGCAGCCAGGTTATTTATTCCAAGGGGCCATAATTAGAAATAAAATCACTGAGGTTAGACCATAAGAGAAAAATCAAATCACTGCCCTTTTATGGACAGGATTTATTCCATGGGCACCACTTCAGAAATCTGGGGTTTGTTCAGTTGTGCCATATGTGTGCAGGGCAGAGGGCTGGATCCTCAGGTGTCTAATAATCCACTGAGCAAGCTCTGCAGTATGTTCCCTAAAGGAAGCACTGATTTGTTTTTCCCTCTGCTGGAACTCCTTCTCCTTATAAAATCTGGAGGACCATGACATCCTTTAGCCCTTCATCTCACAGTCAAATTTGATTTAAATCAATGTTTTTCCACCAAGTTTTATCGCAGAGGAGAAGCCCCAGAACTGATCAGGAAAGTGGGAGCATATTCTTCATTTCCTCAAGAAGTTTGGCTAAAGCAGGACTAATTTAACTCATTTAATATCAGGAACATTAAACACAAGGGAAATACACACTGCCCACAGAATTCCTCCCTGATTCTAACTACTTAGTCAAGCACTGTGGATTGCTACACATAAGCCATATTTGCAATTATCTGCAGTAAACACAGTTCATGGTTTAAGAAAAAGACCAACTCCCCTGTGAAATTAGGGAGTACACTTCCAAGTGCCTTTTCTGTCCCCCATTGCAATGCTGAGAAAATGAACTAAAGATTTTTATAACTCAGAAGACATTTTACTCCCTTCAGACTCAGCTTTGTCTGATGCCCAAGCACAGTGACTTTTTAGACAAGTACTGTGCTGCTCTCTAGCAAACGCTACACCCCTAAGACACATCCACTAGAAGAGAGATTAATTTCTTAAACATCATGCAGGCAGTTTGTTGTTATTTAGAGTCTTCTGTTTTGTTGGTTTGTTTTGCTTTTTTTCCCCCTAAAACCTAGAATGCTTAAGCCACTTGTATTGATTTTCTCAAAGGTTAAAATACCTCTAGTGGATGTGCCCTAATGGAGCATTCGAGCTCAAAGAACAAGCTGTGTGACTCACCAGCTGTTAAGCAACCTTTAATGCACATGATTCTGAGAACTGCAAAGAATATAGCACTACAAAGTAGCCCAGGCTCCCTGGGAAGAGCCTGATAATAAAAACTACATTCTCACATTATTCCACTAGACAGGTACGTTGATTGGTGGGATATCAGGCATCTTTGGGGAAAAGGTGTTCCCACGCAAGTGGAACATCAAATTCAGTGATTCCTTTATCATTCTGAAGGGGGTTCAAGGTAATTTATTCTAGTGTGAAAACTCACTGGAAAATTATTGTAAAGCTTACTTGTGTTACAGACCTTCAGAGGCAGCACTTGGCTCCTCTCTTTTTACAGCACCTGACACAAGACTGACCCAGCCCCCATTAGCATTTTTCAAGTAGGTGTGCTAAAACTGACCTCTCATGCCCTTACTGTTCATTTTATTCACTCACCATCTCCTCCTGGGAAAGAACACTAAGTGGGAAAACAGAAATCAGCTTTGATTTTTATTGCCAATGATTCAGAGCTCCAAGATGTTGAACAATTCTGAACAGCCCGACTGGCACAGAATTAGCAGTCCTGGGTGGAATTTACAACAGGTAAGGTGAAATTCATATGAAGGGTATGTAAAATGCAGAATGGCATGACTTTCCATGTTATATGCTTAAAGGAAGTCATGGCAGAGGGAGAGTTTTCAATGTAAAGGAGGACACTGGGATTGAATCCACAAGGTGGGAAATTTCAGGCTGGTGAGTTCCAGTTTGCTGTGCCTGTACTGCAAATGCCTCCTGAAGATGCTCAAGGTAAAAACTGCTCCAATAAATCATTGCTTGACCCACCCTGTTGGGAAAGGGATGCTTGGTGAAGGAAGTTCCCCTCATGTCCTTCAGCCCTTCCAATGGAGTGTTCCTGTTATGGTTTCAAGGGGCTGACACCCTGCTCCTTGTCCTCTGAAGAACAGAGAAAGCAGGGGCATGTTACATCTGAGTTCATTATTTCAGAAAGCAGAGAAGGGAGGGAGGAATGTCTATACCTCTGCATCTCTTCTGCATCTCATATTAATGCTTTTCAGCTGTTTTAAATTAAGATAAATGTCTGAAATAAAATGGCATTATGTTTGAACTCCATTCAGTTCAATATAAGTAGATTTTAAACAGGAAGCTGATGGTCCTTTTGAATGTGAAACTCTGTATTAGAACCAAATGTAGCTCTTTAATCTCATTTGGTACATATACTAAAATCATTATTACTTTATGAAACCTTTTTAAAGATTTATACATTCCATTGACTTGGACTTATATGGCAACAGCTTTTTCTTTTAGGTTTAAAATTAAAACAGGAAAAAAATCTTCAACATTCTCAGAACTGTTTTATTTCTTTCTTGGCACAGAAAGCTGTTAAATGAAGTCATTTTCTCCATTGTGCAGCAAAGCTGCAGCTACTTGTATGTCAGTCAAAATATACTTTACCCAGAAAGCTCATAGCTGCTTTGTTACAGTAAAACTGAAGTTAGTCTCATTGTTCCAGTCACACAGTAACCAGATATAACCTCTGAAAGGGAAAAATAAAGTGCATACAATTGCTATTAACCAGGTTCTCTTACTCATGCTGGAAGTCTGGCAATCACAGTGGCACTGAGTGTGGAATAAGGTGGCTGACACAGCCTGAGCAGAGGGTCCAAATCCAGCCAGCAGGAGAAGGTATTTCGTCATATCTGAGAGAGGGAAAACTGTGCAAGAATTTTAATACATTCAGTGCCCGAAGTAGGTATTTGCAAAGGCTAAAATTATTACATGGGAAACAACATGAATAAAGGCATTATCCATCTGACTACTCAGAACCATGCCCTGGTTTTCTAAGAAAACCATAATGTCATAAATAAGCTAAATAAATGTTCCTAGAGGTATAGAGTGAATCAAACAAAGAACACATCATAATAAAATCCAATGAAGAGAGAAAGCTCACAGGCATATTGTTTGAGTACTCGTTTCTGACTCAGTTAACTGATTGTCTGTTACTATTGCTGCACAGACCTCAAGCAAGATCAGAGCCCTGTCAAGCTGGGTAGCCCATAAACAAAGAGCAGCCCTGCCCCAGAGGATGGATGGCAGAAAGCTGTGGCACCAAGCAGGAGCACTGCTCCCTCTGTTTGGCCAAGCCAGGAAGGCAGACAGGGAGGCATTAAGTGACCCTCCTAAAATTACAGATGATGACTGCAGCAGATCTGTGACCTGAAATCAGCTCTGCCACAGCCCAATTAATGCCTGGCCCAGAAACCACACCGTTCCTGGCTTTTCACTTTGACTTTTCTCGTGTGATTATGTTCAGCCTAAATTGTGCCAGGGCCAAGTGGACTCCCAGGTCAGTCAGCTTATCTGGGAAGAACAGGAAAAATGGCAAAAGCTGAACCATATGGAGAGTTCCTCCGCCAGCAACCAGGTCTGGCACAGAGAAAGTATAACGGGGTCAGGCTCTTTCCTGGCACCATTGACAGTCAATTGAGGGATTTTGAAAGAAAGGTGGTTTCTAGAGAGCCAGTGTGGGCAGCAAGGGTGGGAAACTCCCAGTGGGGAAACCCAAGCAAGAAGGTTTGCACAGATGCCAGCGCTGCCTCATTCCAATGGGAGGAGGGACAGGCATCCTCCAGAGAGGGAAAGGGAAAGTTACACTTCTCACAAAGAAAATGAAAACACAACTGAATCAATTCAAATCTCTTATTTGGACAATTTCACTTGAAAGAGAGCAGAAAATTAGGTTTAAACATCAGCTTATCTATATATTAATAGGCAAGCCTACCTTGTACTTACAGAACCCATTTTCATCCAGCATGGCTGAAAACCTCACTGATGCCATGTAGACTCTCAGGAACAGGCAGGACAGCTCCACTGGAACAGGGAACTCCTCAGAAGACAGCTGCAAGGAGCTGTTTTCCATACAGCTCAGTTACTGTCACCAATGATCACTGGATTTTTCTGGGGAAAAAAGACAATTTGGAAGCCAATACCACCCTGAACTGAGACAACACATGGCTGGGATCTGCTCTGACAATGTCTGCAGTTGTTTCTGGTGACATGAAGACAAGGAAAGCAAGAGCAAGGAGTCACCAGGAGTCCTCCCCAGCCCTCAGCTAACCAAGAGGAAAGACTGGCACCTCCAAGCAGTTGGGTCCTTGGCCACGATTTTCCCTTCTCCTCTACAGGTTTGAACAAGAGCAGCCACATGACAAAAACACACTCAGGTAAGCTTTCCTAGGAGAAACTGTAGGGAGAAATTTCTCTTGCAGTCACTGCTTTTTCTGGGGGCGGGGGGAATGCCCCAAACGTTGTGTTAAACACCTTTTAACACAATCACATACAGAACTATTTGACCAAAGCTGCACAACAGAAGATGGTGAAGCCTCCTCAGTTACTCCTCTCAGTGATGAGCATGAACACCATGGAGAGTGCCTCGGGTGCAATTCCAGAGCAGCCCCTTTCCCTGAGGACCCCACCAAGTACTGAGGGGAGAAACCACAGACAAACCTGGCACCAGGGCCACACTCAGGGAGGTTAAAAAGCTGTGCCAATATTTACAGGTTCTCTATTTGTTTCAAATTGTTTTTCACACATAAATGAGACATACCTCTCCTGGCACAAATACTAAAACTGGGGAAAACCACTGAAAATTAATAGTCTGCTCCTTTAGCAGTGATATTTCCTTATTCCACAAAACATGGATTACCCTTTTCCAGTGATCAAATTTAAGTGGACCCATTTATAACAAGGAAATTAGCCTCTCCGACCCTTTACCACTTCATGATTGAACCCACTTAAAGACAGCTCTTGATTAAAAACCACTTATCCATCATCTTTACTTTTAATGACTTTCAGTCTTTGAGAGAATAAAGAATAACATGCTGGGCTCAGTGATCCCACATGGGATATCCATTCACTCAGCTCTGGGCCTCTTTTAGAGCCAGAGCTTTCTTGGAGGAGACACAGAGGGAAGTTTGGAGCTGGGAAGAGGAAGCCTTTAACACCCATTTGGAAATCAGCAGAGATTTTAACAGCTGGCTCCAGGGAATGCAACCAGCATTGATACAAACTCAGATATTAACCTGCCATGTCAGGGGAGCTCATTCTTCTCCAGCTTGTTGTACCAGAAACATCTGCAGGTTAGCTTTTCAGAATTATAACTTGCATAAAGTTTTCTAAAAAAAGCATAATTTTTAAGATGCAATATGAGGCTCTGCACACACACACATTTATGGTACCTGCCAGGCTGCCCCTTGATGTGCTCAGCTCAGCCTGGGGTCACCTAAGCCCCTGCTTAGGTCTAGAAAATTGAACCTCAGGGAGCTGTGCTGCTGACCTAAAGAGAAGCTAAATCTGCTTTTATGGTATTACACAACGTTGTGACCACTGGATGGAGAGCACTTGGAAAATTCACTTTGCTTTTGCTAACTTCTTTTTAAAAAATTTATTGGGGTGACTCTGTACTGGAAGATTTTACACCAGATCAGCTGCTAACCTTGCCTGGCTCACTGTCAGCTGTCCTCCCACAGCAGGCATAAAACTAATCTGAAAACATAAAGCTGCATAAACTTTGCATCATTCATCCAGGCTAATTTGACAGAAGTGTGATTGCACTGCGTCTTGATTCAGATCACATTTATCTCACCAGGTGATAACCTGTATCATGAACAGACTCTCATTAATGATCAGAACACCTGTGAAAATGCACCTTTGCCATGCCTCAGCCCTGCATCACATCCCTTCTCCTGAAATTCTAAGGAATTTCCTGGAGTCTAATCAAATTTTATGCTAAAAAAAAACCCACCGCAAATTAAATTTACAGCATGGAAAGTGCCTGGTTTTGTGCCATCTAAGGAACCAACTGATCTGATAGAGAATTTCCCATTCATTCCCAATAATCAAGCAGCTTTTAGAGGGCAGTGCTGGGTCCCCAGAGCAGTCACTACGGTGATGTGAGTTCTCCAAGGAAGGCTTTTACACAACTCTTGGCTTTTCCCTCTGTTGCTTTTCCAGCCTTTCTTCACTTTCCCCCCTTTCCCTTTGTCTGTTAAATTTATACTTCTAAACAAGCCTTCCCTTCTCCCATTTGCATGCAGAAGAGTGTCTCCAGACTGGTTTGTACCAGTAGGTTTTCCCTCAAAAGTAAACTATTTGAATTTAGGAGGTTTAGCAACACCTGTTCAGATAGGTACCAGCAAATGATTCAGGTGATGGAAAATGCTCATTTCTCTGAACTAAAACACATCTCACTGTGTGACTGGAAGATCTGGATTCAAAAGTTTTATTCCACCCAGTCCTCTTCTCTGACTTTAACTTCTCGCTTGGTGCCTGCAAGTGCTCGACACACTCAGGTGCCTCTCAGGTCTGTAAATGGAAAAGTTTTGCTATATTTTTGGAGTCAGGAAGGAAAAAAGAAAGGCCATGGCATCTTCAAGGTTTTCATTGGAAAAACAGAAAAGATAATCCAAAAAGACAATTCATACAGATAAATGTGTTGGGAACTCTGGTTTCCAGGAGTGAGTCCAGTACCAACACCATGGTTTTCCATGTTGGTATAAGAGAACAGAAAGAGCAAGGCAACATGAGAAGAATATGACTGATCATTTCCAAGTCCAGGTGTATACCTAAAGATAGTATAGAGGAAATGAATAAATAACCAAGCTTTCAATAAGTGCATCAGTGCAATTATTAACTTGTCAGTGTCTAATGCAAAGAGGAGCCACTGTGAGACAGGCTGGCTTCTGCTCCAGAGCCAAAAAATCCAGTAACACATTGAAATGAAAATCTGCAACCCCCAGCAAGCCCAAAGCCAGACTCTAACTGCCTGAAAGATTGCAGCAAGAAGAAGGTGGGGGAAGGAGATGAATTAAAAAAATGTAAATAGTGATGTATCACAGTGAAGAGAGACAGAAGAGAAACTGGCGGAGTTTCTTCAAAGGGCACAAATCTCCTTTCTCTTCCAGCTCATGATATTATACACAGATAACCTGAATAGCCCTCAGAGCAGGAAAAGCATGTTCCTGACAGAGACAACACGTGCTGCCTGTGTTCTCAGCCACACACAACATACCTGCTCCAGGTATCCTCATGTGTGTGAGCACACAGGCAACAAAATATTTCCTTGCTGTCCAGGCAGCAAATGTACATGGCAGGAAAACCTTGGATCCACTGAGATCAGAAAGAAAGCATGTGTTGGCTCAGGTATCTTGGGGTGACTTTTGATAGTCCAAGAGTTTCAGTGCAGCAGGACAAATCCTCCCTGTCTCTCTGCACAGCCCATCTGCTGCAGCTCATCTGCACACAACCCTGAGCTGAGAGGTGAAAGGCAAGAGAGAGGCTGGATGAAACACCATGCAGGAGCTCTCTGCTAAACAAGTAGTACCTATGAAAACACACATACACAAAAATAAAAAACTGCATAATCTGATAGAAATGCTAATCCAACATGACAGTAGGTCTAAGAGTCAGTATATAGAGTCCACTGGTAAATATTACTGAAAATTACACCAGTCAAGTTACACAACTTTTCAACAACTCAGCGTGCAAGACTTGTTTATCTTGCACAAAGTGTTGTGCATTTTCCCAGCTGTACAGAAGAACATCCCTGGTACAGAGATGCTGCTGTTGGTATTCAGCACGGGCTGTTGACACCAGGAAAGCAATCCTGGAGTGATGGGTATGTCTCCTAATACAAAGCCATGTAGCTATTCAGCTCCTGGAATTCAGTTTTATGTGATTCAATCAGCTCTAACAAGAAGAAATAGTAACACATTAAGCAAAGTTCTGAGAACACAACAAATCAAAATGCTGTTTCACTGCAGCCTCCACCAGCCCAGCTGTGGCACATTTCTTACTGGATCTGTTTTTTTGCCCCAGCACAGAGAAATTATTGCTGAATGCTAGGGATAAACCATGGTGCTAATTCCACAGCATCTAACATAACAAGATGCTTCACATTTCTATTGAACTCTCCAATCCAGAATTTTAAACATGTTTTGATGGCAGTTAACTTACCTTCACAGCAGCCTAATACAGCAAGCCAAGACTGTTTAAGAGCTAAATGAAACTCCCCAAGGTTCATTTTTAGTCTCAGTTGTCCCATCAGTGCATTAAAATTGTTTGAGCTGCTCCAGAAATGGCTGAGCAGTCCATCAGAAGTGGACATTGGAGTGCTGAAGGAAAACCACACACCTTAGTATTTCTGTCTGCTTTACACTATTGAAACAAAAGGAGCTCTTTTTCTGTAATAGCTGTTGCATGCTTCATTAAAAATCCTACTTAAGCTGTGGCACTAAGCTGGTCAGATTCAGCTCTCATTCACAGCAGCATGAGGATAGGGATAGCTCCTATCATTCTCGTGAATTTATTCTGCCTTTGGAGATTCCCCCTCCAAGGAATCTGACCAAACTGGTCTGATTTTCTCTCAAATACACTGACTCCAGATATTTGCAATTACAGCAATGTCACCAGTGTTAACTGTGATTTACACTTGCCTAACATAATCAAAATTAGAAGCAGTGCACTTATAAGGAGAGAAGAGAGATTTAACACTAAAATACGAGGGGTCAACTTGTCTCTTGCAAATCATGGGTCCCACAAATCTCCATTTATCAATGAAAACATAACCAGCATGCATTTGCAGGTGTTAACTAGAAGATTCACCATTTTTTCTGATTTGCCATTATTTTACTGCCACTACATCAATTACTATCCTAGCCTCAGATGTCAAGTCTTTCTGAGCCTACTGCCTAGTTTTCTGCATGGGATAATGAATTTTTATTTATTGCTTATGAAATTTTAGCAACTACACTGCCATTTCGATCTCTAATGGAGCTACCTTCCAAAACCAACACAGAGCTCTCATGATTACTGGGCTTTGATGTTTACATAAAAAATAGAGCAGAATTCATAGAGTTACAGAATTATACAGAAAACAGTAAATGGATATTAGCTACATATTCCTGCACAGCAATACAGCAATCATCTCTCAGATAATTCCCTCCATTTCTGGAGCGTTTAAGATTCTGAACCATATGAAAACATCCAGTTCTCAAGAGAGAGGTGATGGAGAGGCAGAGGAGGGTATCTTCTATGGAAGAGGGTAACCTCTCTGGGTAAATTCCATAGCTGCGGGAATCCCAGCATGTGTAGGGAAAGAGCTGCTCATGACCAGCAAGAAACAGGTTCCCTGCAAACCCACTGGGACATGAACCAACCCCTCTGGTGAGAGCAGAGAGGTGTTGGGGGGGCAGATTTAACTTTAACACACATCCCAGGAAATCAACAGAACCAAACCCTGATACATGAAACCATAAGTTTAACAGATTTTTTTAATGTGAACAGTATAATTGTTTTTAAATCCCTCTAAGTTAAAGGATACTCACAGATGCTGTTGATTTAGCAGGGAAGGACTAAATCAGTGTAGCTCCCTCAATCTGATGAGATAGTGGTGCTATTTACTGTAATTAGCAGCTGCCTTGTGGAGGAACTGATAACAGCCAACCAACACAAACCACCAGCAGCTGAGAACTGGCCTTGGCACTTTGGGCTGCAACTGGAACCTCTTACTTCTGGGAGAAAAAGAGAACAAAGAGCATTTTGGTGGTGTCATGTTTTTCCCTCTCGACACAGAAAAGTAATACCAAGCATCTTAAAACCAATTTTTACCAGCTTAGCCTTTAATGTATGCTAGTGTGAACTGATTCTTTAAAAGAAGTAAAACTTTCTAAAGGGCAATAATGCATGAAGAGAGATGCGTGCAAAGAAGGACGATCTTATACTAAATACTAAAAATAAATGTAGCTTTAAAAGATCCTTTAAAAACAGCTGTTGACGTTAGAGATTCAATTAAAATGTAATTAGTTATACATTCTCCTTTGAAATGAACAAGCATATTATAGCCTTCATCTACAATGAATTGCATTTTACATTCATACTTTGCTTTTGCCTGTAAAAAAAGGCAGGTTTTTACAGGAAACATAAAGATAGGGTAGTTCTACCTAAAATTTTTGCAGTCAAAGAAAACATAAAACGAATTTTTTTAACCTCTGGGTACAAAGCCATCTTCACTGCGCTTGCAGTGTTCATAAGATACTTCACAAGTATTCTTAAATGCACAAAATAGAAGAAAAGATAGAGATAAATGGGTGAGGGATGGTGCTTGCCATAAATTAGGATTCTGAATTAGGTCACTAAAGACTAAATCAATCTGACTCCTTAATTGTCATTTACCTGAAAGAGAAATGCACCATAAACTGCCCACCCTGCACAGATTTGTACAGGCAACAAGCAACCAACAGCTTTCCCCGGGGCTAATGCTTTATGGAAGCACCATTGACCTGGTTTTCTATGGAAACTACACGGATGTTTTCAATTCCAGTGTGGAACTGCAGCCTCGGTCATAGCCATCAAACTCCACATTAGACATTCATGCAGCATTAGGCGTCCTGTAGCTGCCAAGGGCCACACAATGAGACATTGTCTGACCCAAAAGTCATGTAATTAGGCTGATGGGAACAACACCAGCGGATGGTGCATTGAGCATATCCTAATTTTGGATAGGCCATTCTTTGGCTGCCTGACTACCAGTTAGCTGGGGAAGAAGTGAAGCCTGCTATTATCAGCAGACAACTTTGCTTCTAAGCCAGAGCAATGATGAAAGGGCTGTTTGGCTTGAAAATCACCACTGGGGAGAGGAAGGACAGCAACAGAGCTGAGATCCTCTCAAAAACAAACAGGAGACCCCACTTTTAAGTACTACTTGTTTTTGCAGAGGGGGTGACCCTACCTTCTGGAAGCCATCTCCCCAGTCAGAGTTCCAGCATGTGGCTGCAGTGCTCAGTGATGGCCCAGCACTCATTATAACATCTAATTCCAAAGGGTTCAGAGGCAGCAGCCGGCAGGATGAACACAGAGCTTGAGGCAGAGGGGAGAAGTGTGAAATTCCTCTCATTAGCAGCAGTGCACATTTGTGCACAGACTCTCTCCTTAAAAGTCTGACCTCCTGCATATCCAAGGAAGAGCCTTCCAAGAAACATGTGACTCCAAAGATTGAGGACATTTTCTGCCAGAGTGGGGTTGTGATTTAAATTACTCATAGGAAATTACATTTTTGTGGCCTGAAAACATCTTCAACTGTGTCAAACATGAAGCAGTTTCATAATTGCACGTGATAGACTCTTTTTTTTTAAGAAGTGACATAAGTAGAAAGAAATACAAATGTTTGTGAAACTTTAAACCTCCCTGTCTGCACTTGTATAACAGTTACAAATAACTCCAAAAAATATCTTGTGACTTCTGTTTCCAAAAGAAAGTGGTCACATTTAGGAATGTGAGCAGTCTCTGGAAAGTGATACAGGCAACAATTACATTCACCTCTTTGTCAACTATATATTCAAAATTATGAGATTTTAGATACATGTTTCAACTACTTAATTAGAGCAAGGCTCAGACTAATTCAACTGCTTCCAGCTTTTATTATTATTCCATTTTTAAACATGTAATGTTAAGACCAACACAGTTCTAGCCATATCTTTATGGAAACATCAGCTCAGCCATGAAGATTAAGATTATTTTGTTATCCACATAAATTATGAATAATTTCACAACATCAATTCCCTTCCAATGGTTCCTCACTTTCAATCACTCCTCCCACCCACCTCCACCTGCAGGAACATCCAGCCTGTCCTGGCATTCTGGATCCTTTGTAACACTAACATTTTCATCCCCATTTAAAAGGACAGTGTGTTTAACCTGTTACTAATGTTACACCAGAGGAGGCAAGAAAATATCAGGCTGGAGTTACTTTTCTGTATCCACAATAAAGCCTGCCAGGATGATACAAGTATCACTAGGGCCAGGTATTCTGAGTCAAGCCCATCTCACCTCTAAGTGCCGTGGGAGGATGAGAGATTCTTACACTCACCAAAAAAGATGGTTTAAGTAAGATGTAACACCAGAAATCTGGGGGAAAAAAAGAAAAACAAAAAAACAAACAAAAAAAACCACCCCACAGATTGCAAATATAATCCAGTGTTTGTTTTCTCCAGACCAATGTGATTCCACATGCTGGATATTGTGAACTGATTAATTAGGAAGCATCAGTAATAGTACTTTGTACTTACATCAGGACTTCCACCTCAGGATACTTCAATAATGTCAATTCATTAATCTTCACAATACTGCCTGTAATTAGGTGTCATTAGTTCATTCACAGATGGAAATCCTGAAGCATAGAAAAGGTGAAATTAATTAGCCGAGATGATACAATGAGTCAGTTAACAGAACTAAAGATCCTGAAAAACACTCCTTTTTCTAACTCTTAGAGGGAGGTGATTTACTTGCCCTTTGCAGTTAAAGCATGGAAATAATTTCCAAATGTGTAACAGAAACTTTTGTGACTCTTACAAAACCACTGTTTACAGGTCATGCTCTCATTGAAATTTTCTTTTGATTAAAATGGCTTCTACTGTTTAGTACACCCATCAAAATATAAAGAACATCAAAATGAAATAAAACTGCCACTAGATCTATAATGAACTGGAGCACTGCTACTGTTGTCTCAGGTCTAAATTAAAGCTCTTTTGTAGAGGGTAAAAGTGAATAAAACATAAAGACAAAGGACAAAATAAGAGATGACAGACTGTTCACCCATTCATGGCTATCCCATTTACAAGGCAATTGCTATTCATACTAATACAAAGTGGGCCACACAATTCTACCAGGTATGAAAGGCAGAAGAGCCCTTGTACATGAGAGGAAAAAGCACTTTACTGTATTTTATCTCCATCACAAGCGGAAAACCAGTAATGAGGAACATCAAAAATCTCTTTCTGTCTCCATTAACTAACAAACATTTTTCTCCACAGAAAACTAACAAAGCACTTCCCTTGGTGCAATCTTATCAAAGGTTATAAATTTCTCAAGACAGCTAATCAATCACATTTGTCATGGCAGAGGTATAAGATGCACTTAATACGGAAGTATTTAACTGACTGACTTTCTTAAACAATAATCATCCTAGCAGTGGAGAGCTATAAGTTGTTACAAAAGACAGGGCTAAAATTTCCTTAATAAAAAGAACCAACAAACCCACATTAGGAACAGATAGTACCTGTGTGCCCTGGATAAGTGCATATGTGCCAACAAACCTTACTTACCAGTTTACTTTATGAGAGGAACTAAATCCTACTGTTTCCTGGAGCCCTAAACTCAGAACAAGGCAACCCAGGGCAGATACACCTGGTTTCTGTAGCCCCACCTGATATTCCTTAAGGCCACAAATTCAGCTTCTCATGATAGATGCTATTTCCCAAGACCACAGAAATCCTAAAAGATGAGGGGTCCATGGTGCTCCCAGTATTGCACACGTGTGCATATAAATACCTGGGACACAGTCAGAGCTGCACAGGCTCTGTCTGCACAGATAACATTAAAGAATAATCCATACACCAAGTGCCTGCATAGTTTTGATATGGATTCATCACAGCAGAAGCACATCAAGATAGAACCTATATCACTAAGACCAAATAAGCTTCTTGTTTTTTAATCAAAGTTAAAACTTAGATGAGATATAATTATTTTATATATCCAATTGTGAAAGCTTCATTAAAAACCTTAATATTAAGTAATAAAACGGCAATGAAAGTTTTTCTATAATTACAGCAGGTTTCTGGTAACACTAATGCACTAAAATGGAATGACTTTCTAATTTGTGATTTCTTTGGATGATTCTAGGCAGACAGATGCATACACAAGTACATACTGGATGTATGATCACATTTATATATAAGTCTATATATTTCCTGAGTATGGAGCAAGAGAAAACACAAGTTAGGAGTGTCTTCCCCCATCACTCACTGTTGGACAGAGCACATATTCACCTGCAAACCCAGGCCCTTCGGCACCTGCCAGGTAGGCTGTCATAAACAGGCAAACCAGAAATGCAAATGATTGTACAGACTGAAGCCTCCCTTGCCTACCTTAGATTTAAAATAGCCTTTCTTCTCTAATTAAATCATCTCTACTCGAGAGACAACTCGAGTTACAGGAAACACAAATAAGCAGAGGCAGGGTGAATAATTCCTTTTTGTTATTTCTAGATCAATTAAATGCAATACTCACCAGTGTGCTCTTCCAGCAGCAGAATCCACATTCACATTTCACATTCACTTCTTTTTTTTTTTAGCATCATTTCAACTTCCAAAATGGCAAGACAAGGAGAATGGACAAAAAAAGATGGGTGAAAGAGGAGGGAGAAATATCAAACATAAAGCAATTTAATTTCAATACCTTACTGCGTTAGATTCTTATTACTAAATTTAAAGTTTGCTTTTAACTCTCATTTCAATGGATTCGCAGGAAAAAAATCTAAAGCGTAAATTTAGATTTAACTGATCATTATAATTTATTTTATTAAAATAATATAGCGGAAAGACCTTTCTTCCAGTAAAGGGTTCTGGCTTTGATGTCTGATTGTTATGCAAATTCCGTGAAGTACAAGATATGGACGGACAGAGGAATAATTAAGCTCAGGACTTTGTATATAATAATTCTTACATATGTAAATGTACCGAGGTTTGAGATAATGATGTGTACACGCACTGGGAACCATACAAATGTGTTGGGAAAGCCAGGAAACTCCCCCAGACGTGCAGATCCTCACCAGTGCCTCCAAGCAGGGCTGGGCCAGCAGGGCCAGGCTGCTGGCACGTGCCAGGGGCACCCACACCCCCAGCATCCCCCGAGCTCCGAGGAGCTCTGAGCTGGACACCCCCAGGAACAGTTCCCAGCACGGACACACGAACACTGGACACACAAAGTGAGCTTTGTTCTGGAAGATAAACATTGACCATATACATCTATATATTTCAAAGCACTCAATTAGAAACTGAACTTTGCCCCTTTCTCAGGCTTTGAAATATTCCGGCCCCGAACACAGGCCTTTATTCTCCTTTGGCGTGGGCATCCCTCTTCCTCTCCTGCTCCTGCACACCATATGGCTCCCGACCCTGGGACAAATTCTGCACTGATTTATGGCCTCTGCAGCCTGAGGGACTGACCTACAGCATAAATCCAGGGGGCAGAGCACATGGGCAGCCTGCACGTTCCTCCCCACGCTGTCCCTGCTCCCGTGCGCTGCTGGCCAAGGATGAGGGATTTACACCCCACAGTGGGATCAGATCTGGGCTCAGGGCACATCAGGGCAGCCCAGCAAGCAAAGACATGCAGCATGATGGACACCACGTGTGTCAGGGCACCCTGAAACCCCCTCCAACAGAGAGAGGGGTGTGCACCAGCCCTGCCAGCAGCAGAGGGTCCAGGCAGTGGAGGGGCCTCAGGTGGGTGAATGCTGCCGAGATCCCTGGCTCTGCCACCACCATGGGGCATCAAGTTTGGAAGGCTGGGCAAAGGCACTCTTTGTATGACAAGAGTAATCCAGACTGGTCCCTCTTCAGGCAAAAAAATTCCCAAAGAGGAGAGAATGGAGTTTTTAAGGCACTACAGCCCATCTTTCCCTCCTGAGACAACAGGCACAAGGAGCATGTGAAGGGGCTGAAACAGTGTGTGGAGGCTGAAAGGACAGCCAGAGCATGGCCCAAGAGGGGATTGCCTTTGTTTCTGCCACAGTCTGGTAAAGAAACAGCAAGTCCTGCAAGATGACCATGGACAGCGAGGCCAGTTGGATTTACTGACAGGCTCAACAGCCCAGGCAGGGGAATTCCCCAAGGTGCTGGCCAGTGGCTGTTCTCCAGAGGCCGTTCACAGTCATCCATAACACCACTGCCAACACCAGGGACACACGCAGGATTGTACATCGTGGGAAGGAAAAGGAGCAGAGTTTAGTTTTCAGTTTTTGTTCATCTTATTTATCTTTCAGTTTCACTGAGCTTGAAAATCAAGCAAAGTGATCAAATTCGCTTTTTTATTTATAACCATTTTCACAACTTTTCCCTGAAAACCGCGCAGGATGTTTACACAGACATGAGAAATTGATTGACACATCTCGAGAGCAATTCTTAAACACCCATCATCAAGAAAATATACACATGGACTTAAACTTCCTGATGTCTCTAAAGTAACTGATTTTGCCAAGGGTTTTTTCAGCGTCTCTACCGCTTATGTATTTAAACACATCTTCTCTGCCACTCTCTGGATTCTTTTCCACAGCACTGGGGTGGGGGGATTTTTTTCCCCCATCCAAACCTTCAAGATTCCTGAGATAGAAGCAACACTCAGTGAGGGATTTTAAATCTATAAATCAGATGATACCACAACCACAGTTCAATGAAAGAAGCAAAAATCAAATCAAATCAAACAAAGAGATCCCATCATCCCCTGCCGCATCCTCCCTCCTCCCCTTCCCACCCAACCAGCAGCTCTGGAGTCCATAAAGGAGATCGGAGCAGAGCAGCTCTGCCCATACACTGCTAAGCACAAAGTAAAGCGTATGAAATATGCTACACACTCTGCGTTTCCTTTGTTGTTTTCGCTCACCCACTGAAAAGGACAGTGGCAAGCTCAAAGAGAAACGTTCAGTGATGTGCAGCACCTCCTGCAATCTGCTCTAACACGCGTCAGCCAAGAGCCACTTCATTCCCATGGACCACACTGAGCACCACCAGTCCTGCGGGGCTCGCCCGCTGTGTCCGTGGGCTCGGCTCAGCTTCCCTGGCCCCAACGCCACTGCGGGCACCAGCAAAGCCAAACCAACTTTACACAGCAATAAATCTTTTATTCCAATAAGCTTGTCAACGTCAATTACCCCAGCCACAACTGCCAAATGCCAAGAAGCACTGTCAAGGACTCAGGGAGGCTACTGCAGCCCTTGTTCTGCTCCAGAAACACCAAGTTTGGGATGCGGTGCTGAGGTCCCCGGGCACAGCAGAGCCAGGAGCCTCCATCAGCAACTGCAACAAGGGAGCCTCCCCTGCTCTCTCTTTCAGCTCCTGTTCAGTTTCCTACTGCCCATGTTTTGTCTGCCAAGAGTAACAATTCACACAAACCCAAGTACTTTTCATTATTAAAAATTATGAGAAAAATAGTATTTTGTGCGGTGGAAAACCCCAGCAGTATAAAATACAGTAAAAAAAAATTCCAATTTTTTTTTTTTCCTTAAAAACATGTTATAAGATATAATAGCTGGCAGGATTATTCTGGAAGACTGCATGAGTTCCAGCAACATTAGCATGACACAATTTAAACTCCAACATGTTTCAGTGATACAAGCGGGAAACAAAAATTCCAGAAAAAACTCTCAGCACATGAAATCAAATCACCACACACAGTACCATTTTTTTCTGTAATATTTTATTTTATTTATATAGAAATACTTAAAAAAACATGAAGTAGCACCATTACTTAAGTTTTACTTTTATTATGTAGAACTTTAAATGTCAGAAAAATAAAACTCTTGATACAATTTCAAATCTTGTCTCAGCAAATATAATATTAGTATTTGACCATGAGGTTAAAGGCCCTTTATCATAAAATAAAATATACTTTGTTTTTAAACTTTGCTCAGTAAAGTACATTTAAGCTCAAGTAACGTCACCTACATATACATAAACAAGTGGTAAACAAATGTATTAAAATAGAAATACTAAAACTATAGTGGTGCAACAGAATTTTTGTAATTTCCACTGAATTCTATTTATACAAATGTTAGAAAGCTTCAACAGTTCCTTTTGACATATGTTTATACATTTCCATTTTTGTAATAATATAGAATAAAATATGCTTTATATCACTGAATAGAAAATATGCTGGGTGAAGCAGATTTAAAAGATTTTTTTCTGAACCTATAAAATCTCCATCCCAACAGAATACTGTTCAAAGCATTACACATTTTATGGTTTGTAATTCTGTTCACAATTGTGTGATATTAAAATAATACAGTGTTCTTTGCCATAAGGCCATACTAAAATAAAAAAGATTTAACCCAGCTACAAAAAGTTCACTGAACTTAAATTAAAATACTTGTAAACATCTTTGCAATATGAAATATAATTTTTCAAGTCAAAAAAGAATAAAATACTTCAATCTGTATTAATGCAATTTATCTTTAAAACCTTTAAACGTTTTTAATATATATAAGAGATATGTTACAGTTTTGTTGTGTTTTTTTTTTCTTTTTTTTCTTTTTTAAAGTCTGATAAAGCTGCAGTATCATGGTTTTTCACAGGAACTTCTTGCCCTTTCAAGAACATTCAGAAAAGTATCCACCCATAGATTTAATTATTTTGTAATAAGCATCCTAGAACTACCAGCACGTTTTACTAACAGTCCACACACCATTGTCATCATCATAAGCATCTTCTACTTTCAATTTTTTTTTTTTCTT
>WEIU01008943.1:352522-377533 GCA_013389925.1 Aegithalos caudatus
CGGCCTGCGGCCCCCGGCAGCGCCGGCCGGGCCGGGCGGCTCCGGGTTGGTACGCGGTGACACCTCGGTCCCAGCTCCCCGCGTTTCTCTTCATAAAGAGCCCCAAGGGTGGGGACGCTTCCCGCACAGCTGCTCCAGCGTGCCAGCATCTTACACCCGTCTTGCTAAACCACTAGAAAATAAATCACCTCTCCCTCTTCCTTGGACCTTGTATGACCAAATGACTTTCTTTCACCTCTACCACCACAGGACCCTTCAACCAGCAAAAGTGGGGGGTTTTTTTGTCAAATACTCTGTCACTAAGACCTCCCTTTATGGGAGGGTCAGACATCAAAGTGCCCTCACCGCTGTCATAAAAACACATTTGATTTCTCTGGCTCTTTTCCATACGACTATAAGCATCCATACTCAGTCCTTGCCAGCTGTCAGGTACAAAACACTGACTTTTTCAGAGTAATCATATAAGCAATTGTTTTCAAGTATCAGGTGTGACAGGGACAGACGTTTACAAGTGCACCCAGATCTGTTTAGCCAGCTGCCTGTACAAACAAGTGTAACAAGTCACAGGTAATTGTTTACACACAGTGTTTATTGCAAATTACTGTCACTTTGTCAGGATGTTTGAATGTTGTATAACAAAGCTCCAGTGGATTGTTTTCTAGCAAGGGTACACACTGGTTTAAGTAAGTACTGAGCTTGTCCCATCAACTAAGGAAACTGAAGTTTCAGATTTGAAAGATAACTTTTTCTACAGATTTGCTTGCATAGGGAGCAGTGCTGGTTTCCATAGGGTAAACAAGAGGATACTTAAAAGTGCTCAAAGATCTGTAAGACTTATAACAACAAAATAATACTCTTTTTTATCAAATAAAATATTTTTTAAAGTGTGCTTCTTTGTGATCTTTTAAATTCAAGGGGTGTAAAATCTGTGAGACAGAACATCACTGTACCCATTTACCAGACAGGGGCAGGACAGGACAGGGCTGAGCTGAGGGAAAGACACACCAGTGTAGAGAACTAGTGTTGTTTGGAATCTAACAGTGAGAGTCATTAGTACTGAAATACAAAGATACGAGGAGAGTGGTTGGGTTGTGTTAAGTTTTTACCTGTTCTTTGTTTTATTTCTTCACCTGACTTACCATTTTTTCTTCCCTTCCACCCTACCTGCTTAAACCAATCACTGTACTGTGATCTGCACAAGGAGAAAAAGGGAAAGAAGCTATCTTCAGGTTTATGTCCCTCTAAAGAAAAAAAAAAAAATTTCCCAAAGCAAGATTCCAGGCAGAGCTGGCTCTATTTTTAATGTAAAATAGAAGCTCTAACTAAAAATGCTTAAAATGCATTTCGGAATGAGCATCATACTTCCAGGGAGCAGGGGGAGAAGAAGATGCATTTCTGGGAGACTAAGCCTGCACTGGTGTTCCAAGAGCCCCATGAATCGTGTGGAATGCTCCAACATCTCCAGCACTATTACATTTTACTATTTTGGAAGACATTTAAGAGCAAACTACAGGGAATAATAACAATTAAAAAGTTATACTGATGTACCTTAAAACCCCCATGCACCAAAAGCACAGCCCCCGGGGAGCACAGCAGCTATGCAGTAGTATGTTCATATGGCAACAAGCAACGTGCTCCAGATTTGTACAAATCTACTCCCTCCACAAAAGTATTGCTTCAGAATAACTTAATCAGGTCTAAATTAAAGTGTTATCTATCTACAGAACGCCTTTCGTTCCATAAAACCTTGAAACATGCACAGAATTAAACTCCATCTCTGGGGGAGAGACCAACCATCTACCTAGCAATTTACAGCAACTTAACAAAAGCAGGAAGGGAGGATATATTACAGGCAAATACAGGACTCGTTGCAGGAGGAGTGTAATTCTCAGTCCTTTTAGTTTCTCTCTGTTATCATTTCCCATTTGTGACAGAAGTAATAAAACTTCCTTCCTCCAACCTTTATTTAATTAAAGTGTAAGGTCTTTGGGGCAGTGAGCTTACTGTGTGTATATATACAGCACCTATCATGAAGAGGTCATGAATTCATCTCAGACCTTTAAATACCCCTCTAAATACAAAGCATTAACAATAATAAGAATAGGATATAATTTTCATTTAGAATAGATGAGTCTTCTGTTTTCGATTATCACAAAGAATAAATTACATGCATCTCAGGGAATAATTAAATTAAGGGTTAAGGGAAAGTATTTCATACCAGAGACTTGTAACTGCTCTATTCTGGTCCTTTACACCTAAGGACACTGCTGCTCACTATTACAGCATTTACTCAAAATTCTCATTTGCCATAATATTACAAAATAATGTCCCAAATCCCACAGGCCAGCTCATCAGTAAGTGTAGGGGTATGGTTTATTCTGAGGCAATGCATGTGATTACTGTGATAACATACCCAAATTAACCTTTTGCATGTGCAATAAACTGCAATTAGCAATCTGCAGACAAATGACAAGTTCCTTCGTTTCCTGTAATAGGCAGCAATACACAAGCCAGATTTCCTATTGAATCCCATATTAACCTACATTCGGTGGCAGTGAAATCTCAGAGCACCATGTCAGAATCTATCATCTTTCAATGATGTTAGCTCCACCTCTTGACAGTTCTAGACAAGATGTTTATAAACAACTCATCCATAATCTGACCAATTTCAGCTGAAAATGTTTATCATTTTTTCACCAGTTGTTCCAGCCACTTCGAATGCTTTTACTAAGGGACGGGCCGAGCTCTCAAAACAGTATGGTTGTGTTAATAAACAACAAGGAATAAAATGGAGATTGAGTAGTGAGTGGCTTTGTGATGCCTCTCTGAGCTGGTAGGAGGCTCAAGGGTAGGAAAGCTGCAGAAGTGCCTCTTTCCCTTGTGATAAGGAATGTCACATCAAAAAACACAAAATGGGGAGATGATGTTTCCACATGCACTTTCATCCCCATCATTCCACGCGTCTCCCTGTTATAGAATTCATTTGCAAAATATTTTTTTAAAAACAAAGATCTTCTGGGACAAGCTGTGAAAAGCAATTTTGCTGCAAACCAGAAAAAGTCTCACACCTTTTACAGTCACCATCAGCCTCTGAAAATGCTGATACAGTACCATAAACTCGAACCAGTTCCTAGCAGCCTTACTAAAGAGCTTGTTTCCAGTGTAATAAAACAAAAAAGATTTTTGTAATAGGCATCACATAACTGCACTTCCTTCATATGCCTTTGCTGGTAGTGTGACATGAGCGATGAGCATGCGGATGCATGAAGGGGATGAACTGCCTTCTAAGAATGCAGTTTTGTTTAACATGAGTGATGGAAGGGAATTCAAAAAGCATAAAGATGCCTTTGTAATAAATCAGAACTAACCAGGCAGATCACCTGCCCACTTTAAGGCTCTCCACCAGGGCTGCGAGTGGCCTCTCCTGCAGTTATTGTTCCGCCCCGACTCTCGCTCCTGAACCAGGGTTATCGCACGGGGTATCTGAATTAAGTGGCGTTTAACAACTGTGCCAGACAGAGTTCGAAATGAAAATCCCTTCTGCCTCTCCTGTGGTGGCACACGACGTGCCTGGAGCCCATTCCTCCCGCCAGCAGCTCTCCTGCTCTCCCTGCCTGTGAGCGGAGCGCTGCCCGCTCGGCGCTGCGGGATTGGAGCCCTTTGTTACCATGGCCCGTGGGCCGGCCCTGCTGCTGCCCCCGCCGCTCCGGGGGCACCCATCCCACCTGTGGGCACTGTCTCCTCAGCTGGGGATGATGCACTGAAAAGGAAATTTTAAAAAGGAAAAAAAAAAAAAAAAAAAGAGATTTATATCTGTATGTTTAGACTGAGGTAGATAACTCATGGATCTGTGAGGTACCTCATAACCTTGAGTCTTTTTTTAATCAGTTCTAATCTCTGAAATAGTAAATTATAATTAAAATTTAATATAATTTTAATCTCTCAAATAGTTAATTATAATTATGGTCATAAAACATGTACAACCTTTGCTTCCTCTCTCCTCCATCCCTCACCTCCTACTCAGGAGAAAGAGAAAATAATTGTCCCTTTAATGGTAATTGTTTATAAACTCCTTTTCACAGAGTCTTTGTTTACATACAATGCCTAGGCAAAAACCAGGCACAAATGCAGTACTCATAATAAACGAGTGAATAATACATCCCTGACCATAATTCCAGTGCTCTCCAACAAAAGAATATCTAATTCCTGTCACAGAATTGCCTCGTAGGTTGAAGTTCAGCATATAAATACACATGGGAAAAGATTAGATTTTAATTGATAAGTATTAATCATCATTCACTGCTGTCTCTGCAGGAAGCCCCGTGTTAAAACATCTAGTTAATATACAGTATAATGGATAACCTTGAGGCAGAAGCTCTTGCATCTATCTCTATCCAAGAAAAAATGTCAACATCAGCCTTTGTTGTAGAAAAATACCCTGACATCTGAATGGAGTTGCTGCTGCTGGAAAATTGACTGTCAGTGCAATCCTTCCTAACGTGGGTCCAGTGCTTAACCTAGAGATGAGGCCAAATTAAAAATCTTTATCTTTGCACACCTGTACTTAGGAATATTTGAAATCTGGTCTGGGTCAGAATGCTGTGTTTGTGGTACATCTCCTCCTCTCTGAACAAACACATTTCTCATGTGATGCTCTCACTGCAACCACAAAGCATTAGCACTCACAAGAGCATCATTGAAGATACTCAGGCTGTTCATTGAGAACAAAGCCATTAATGATTAATACCATGGTAGGAGAAAATGTAGCAGTATTTCTTGGCAGCTGAAATGTGGCAATGTCTGTCCTACGTGCAAAAGACTCACAAATACCTTCAGCTCTTCTTACATAAAATGGTTCTTATTAACTCTGTGGGAAGGGGAATCAGACAAATCCCCCGAACTAAAGAGAAGGAGATTTTCACATGTAAAACTGGATATGTACAATACATCTCTCTCTGAGTGACCCAGCAGATGCAGAGATGCATTTACGTATCACAGGCATTACTGTCCCAGCAGATGCTATAAAGTTGTCACTGACACAGACGCTTACTGTCCCCACAGATCTGTATTTTGGGACGGAATTTTCGTACCACAGACACTACTGTCCCTACAGAACCACATCTGCTGGCCGAGTTATTGTTTGACATACTCTTTTTGCCTCCAGCAGATGTGAGAGACTGCCAGGACAGCAGGCATTTCTGTCACAGCAAATCTCCATCTACAGGGAATTAAACTGCAGCTTAAACTACTGTACTCCCCGAGCCCTCAGTGTGGACAATACTGACAGGGAGGAAGCAACATAAAGCAATGAAAATGTAATGTTGGGCACCTACAACATCACCATTAACTCTGCCTAAATATGGCTGTGCTTGGGGATATGTTAGGAGAAGAAAAATAATTACTTGCACCCTCTTCCCACCCTGCCTTTAACAAGTATTCCTTCAGAGAAACATTCAAAGGGAAAAGTCTGACACCACTTTCATATAATAGATCCAAAAAGGCAGAAGTCACTTATGACTACAAAGTTGACAATCTTAATGCCCCGTAACAGGGACCAAGTGGTAGGCTGTGGGCCTGATTTTCTGAGACTGTAAAGGTTTCAGCCTGACAGATTGCTGATTTCTCTGGCTTGAGAAAAATCCGTTTACCAAGGACGGTTTTCTGTAAACAGTAATATTATTTTCATAATATCTCAACTCTCATGGTCACTGCTCTTCCAGGTGTTGTTTCTGTTATTTAGCCATGAAGAGAAGTGTTGTTTTTACTAACCAACTACATGGTTCTTCAGCACAGCATGTTATAAAAGGGCTGCACAAAATGAAAAATAAAGCCTTCTGAAAGCCTTCTGAAAGCCTTCTGATCTTTGTAACTACTGGAGTCAGAACTCGCATTTTCATGTCCCTCCGTGACAAATGGTGACAGTAGGTCATTTCCATCCTGCTTTCAAACTGAAAATTTTCTGAGTTTCTAATTTATTAACACCAGAAGATTTGATCCCCAACTCTAGAGGTGCTGAAATAAAGGGAAGGGCTTTGCTTTTAATCCCTTTAATTTGGGTTTTCATCTTTTGAGACTCTGCATGACCTCTTCTCAGACTGAGGGTCCAATGGCAGCAGCAGCCAGGGGATGCATTGCTCCTGTGCAGCTGTGCTGCCAAGCAGAAACTCTCCAGACATGAGGAAGAAAATCCTGGACCTGTGCTAAGACATGACTATTGCTAGATTCCCTCTCTGGAGTAAACTCAGCCTAAGGCCCATACCAACACATGTGCCTACCTATAAATAATATGTATGGTATGTGAGCCTGGACTTGGGAGCTGTCTTGGGCCTTTTTTTTGTCTGAGTAGATGTATCCTTTATGATTTGGTACCAGAGAGAAAAACCCTCCCCTGGTAATCTGCAGTAATGTAAACCTTACTTGAAGACACACCATCAAACTTTGGAATTCCCCTGTGGGGAGTCTGGGTATTTATCTTTATCTGAAGCATCAAGAGCTGTCCATTGGCAAAGGCAGGACACACAAATTCCCAGGGTAATAATCTGATACAGCACAGCAAAACCTATATCCTTGGAGCAGATTGTGGGAAAGCATCAGGAGTTTGGTTGCTCTGCCAAAGCAAACAAGATGTTTCAAGCCCCATCATCTGCTCTGCAGTTCACACCCTTCCAGTGCTATCTTTTTCAGATGCCATGCCACACTGGTTAGTGGCAATGCTGTTGTCATGTGTGACTCATTCCATTTTACTGGAAATTAGAAAACCACATGCTGCACTGAAGAACTGCTTATTTATGTAGTCATAGAATCCCAGAGAGAACTCCTCCTGCCATTATTTGTATACAGATTATTTCAGAATTTTGGAAATGCAGGTATTGTCCAGGGTTCATCCAGAGGACAGATTAATCAACAGCACATTGCTCTTTCCAGGGTCTGTTGTGCCCTTCATACTTTCCAGAATGCCCCCCTGGAAATGCAAATGGTATTTTAGAACAGAGTACCTCCATCATTACAGGATGTGTGGGAAGCAAAACAGAACACAGGGAGCAGTGGGACTGGAGGTGTGTTAGCAGAAGAGTCTGACACGTATTTATTTCAGCTTCAGGCAGGTGAATTTCACCCACAAGGAGCAACACAATCGACTTGGTCTTGTTTGTTTTCTTTTGTAACAGCCTGCCTTTATGAAGCCTCCTCAAATATTTCCTTAGCACATCACAATGCTACATTTAGTGATTAATGCTCAGTGTGAGTGAGATGAACTGGCATATTCAGGACAACAAAAAATTGCAGAGATGTCAACAGTGCATTCTTTCTGTGGATTAAGAATTACTGGATAAAAAAACATTAATGCTTTTAACCAACATTCTATGGTGACAACAAATCAAACTGGATAATTTTGAGTCCTGAAGCACAGGTCTGGAATTATGCGTGATTCAAAGAACAATTTCCTATATTATGTGTTTTTCTAGTCTATATGAAATTGGTGTTGCTAAAGCAGCAGCACTAGGATCAAAAGCTAGATTTGATTGTGTGTTGACAGGCAAAGGTTCTAGAAATTCCTAAACTAAGAGATTGCATTAGCTTTTACAGGTAGAGATAAACCCAGTCTTATCTTTAGATGCAGAAACTGTTAAGAAGTTTCAGGCACCAGACATTTATGAAGAAAGAAAATAGAAATGTGAGCCGTTCTTCTTTAAAGGTTAGCATAGCTTAAAAATTCCTGAAAATATTTATTATCATAACAGACTAGACCTGCTGAAATGTTCTCACTTAGGATTTGGTCTTTGACATTCTCAGAAATTCTGTTCACTTCATCAAATGGTTGCCATGAAAAGCAGAATTTAGCAACAAAAAGGAAAAGACACAAAGTAGTTAAAGGCCATTTAGAAAAAGACATTTGCTTTTAATGTTACTGACTACCCCTCAGGACCCAGATTAGAGTTCTGTTATGTTTTAAAGCATTGCTTTCAAGCTTGCTGGAAGTGTCAGACAATTTGAATAGATCTCCATTTTAATTTCCAATCTAGCAATATGGAACAGCTGCCATAACTTTGTGCAACGTAGCAAATTCAACATCCTCATCCCTCAAATGACAATCATCAAGAAGGGACTCTGAAAAAAGCATAATATGCTTCCATTTTTACTGCCTTTTAGTAACTCCCAGTCAAAATTTTACTTTAGATAAAGAACCCAAACCCGCAATTGCACTTTTAACTTGCACCATCTACACCAGGAAGCAAAGGTTTTGGCTGAAAGTTGATGGGATTTCTAGAACTATTTTTCTTTCTTCCAGCCAATGAGCTGGAGGTTTGTCCACACCCTTCTGACTTGCACATCACCATCAGTGTTAAAGGCTCCCAGTCAGGATTTTCCCCACATCCATAGTGGAACATTCTAATGGAACAAGTCCCAGTTCAGCCTCACCACTTCTGCCTTGTGAAAGCCCCCCAGCTTCTACAGCTCTGGCAGCTGGAGTGAGAGTGTGAGCTGAAGTGTGCCATCCTCATGCTTTTCCTGCTTCCTAGCAGAAAGAAAATGTTGAAAGGAAGATGGAAATAACAATTCTCAAGGTCTTTGTTTTTGCTTTTTTTCAGACCATGTTAACTCAAGAGGGAAAACTGAATCCAGAGGGAAAGCACTTTTAGAGTCAGATGAAAATCCTTAGCACTAGGCCCCAGTCTGGGACTGTCTAGACCAGGACAAAGGCAGTTCAGCCACAGTCAGGGGAATTTCTGTGTTTGGGATATGCTTACATTCTCTAAGCACCAGCCCATGTTACATGTTTAGAAGGAGAAGCTCTTTAGAATACTGAAGCATGGATCTGTTGGTCTTATCCAGGAACAAGGTCCCATCCAGCCCTCATGCTGTATTAATTCACAGACTATCTACTGTGTGCACTTAGGTAAAGCTGCCTCCCACTCCTCTCCTTAACTCCAAATAGAAAACTTAGAAGAGTTTTGGGACTTATCAGCACATATGGTGCTGTCAACAGTGCACCCAATAAGAATAAACAGAAACATTCAGGGTCCAGAGACCCTGTTGCTCCAGGATGGACTATTTATTTCTATAAAAATAAAACACAATTTAGAAGTCTCTGGTGTGTCTGATTTCAATTGCTAAATTAACATCTCTGTTCTCATTTCTGCAATGCTCCTGTACTACTGAGTTTGTCGTTTTTCTTGCTTTCCACACAATACAACCAGCTTCCAACCCTGAGATTTCCTCCCTTCAATCCACATTTCTCATGAAACTCAATCTCCAAGCATGAAACCAACTCTCACTAATCTGTTTTCTGTTATCAGTATACTCACAGGTATATTTATAAATTAGGGAGGATACACATGGGGGTAGTATGCATCTCTCACTTGAGTTTTCCTCTAGCAGTTGCCATTTAAACCACAGAAAGCAGAACAGAAATATTAAGCTCAGCATTTTCCAAATGGGTTCCAGCTCTGGATGGCTTACTTGACATCATTCACTTCCAGGCAATAACAATTATTTTTTCACAAAATCAGATTTTATCCCACCTTTTATACAGTCAACTTAGACCTCAATGGAGCAGGTTAGGAACAGGTAACACAGAAAGGAAAACAGGGCAGGTTAACTATATTTCACCTTTGTCCTAGGGTGGTTGGTTATGGCTGCCTGGGACTGGAAGCAGGCTGCAAGCTGATGTGATCACCTCCAACACCTATTTCTATCACTTTCCATTTTCTGTAATTAATGGAGGCAAGCATTACTTTGAGACAAAAAACTCAGAAGGAAAAAAAAAAAAAAAAGTAAATATAAAACAAGCTGCAATAAAGTGGAACCAGAACTCATTTAGAGATGGAGGCTTTCTGATTTGGAGGTTTGGCCATGACTATGCCCAAGTCTTCCTCTACATGCAGGACAGCCACAGCTCCCTAAGCCCAGTGGGGATGTGGTACACCTGACTCAGACACAGATCTCATCTGCACAGCTCCTCTGGGATCACCAATTCTGCTCCTGGGAAGGGCCAAGTACTGATCCATTCCTTACATTCACTGCAATCCCTGCCAGAGCAGCTCCTGGACACTGGTGGCACAAACACATTAACTTCACCTGGCAATAAGCAGTTCCCTCTCAGGCTGAGTGCACGCCAAGAACAGCCTAATCTGCTCAAGAAATTATAAGCCATGCAGCTATTTGCACTGAAACCCCTGCAGAAACAGCCCTCCCCCACTTCCTTCTCTGCTAGCTTGCTCTAACAGCAGGCAGACATAAGTGAAAGGAAAAACAATGAGAAAGGAAACTTGGGAGGGACAGGTTAGAAGCAGAAGGAAGAAGCAAAAGGTCTGACTCTGCAGACAGTATTCATGATGAAAAGCATTTGCACAAATAACCTAATTGCATTTCGTGGGACTGCTGGGCTGAGTAAAAGTGCTGCAAGTGCAAGCAACAATTGCAGAGGCAGGAAACAAGTAGGAAAAGAAAGAAAAAGGAAGCCTCACATGAATCGGACACCTGCACAGAGGAGAGCAGTCTCTCACACCCCAGGAAAAACAAATCAACCAAAACACTCGCTGCCTTTGAGTTACTGCAGAAATATTTATAGCGCCTTTCCCGACCTCTGCCTTGCTTCCTGGCAGGCAACACCACAGAAAGAATCTTTACCACTGGCATCCCCTTCTTCTGCCAAACAAGAGAGGAGTCCCTTCCCAGAGCTCTGCAAAGGCAGGAAGAGAGAGCAGACAGGCTGCAGGAGTGCTCTGGTCTTCACCTGGGGAAGGACAAGTGCCAACCACACACCCACAGGAGGGAGTGTGGGCATCTCTTCCTGTGTGATGAACTGGGGGAAGAGCATTGATTTTCTGTGGATTACTCTGAGTAAGGAATAACACAGGAGCCAAGGAAGTGATGGGTTCCAACAAAATCCCTTTTTTTTCCTAAATGATCACTTCTTTCCTTTCCCTACACGATGAGGGACTGAAGGGAATCTGATGTCCAGTAACTGAAATGCTCCTTTTCCAGGGAGCTCTTTCAGGAATTATCAAGACACCTTCTATGACAGAACAATTCTAAGTTTATAAATCATTAAAATAATGCATTTATTTATCAAAAGCTTTTCTCCTAAAATGAAACACTAGAGAGCAATCCACTCATTCCAATGAAGACATGCATTTGAATTCTCCGGGCTCGCACTAATTGGCACTTTTCAAAATGTTTCCAGTTAGGTTTGTCCATAAGCATGAAAAGGAAAATCAAAATATGTCTCTCTGAGATGGGCTGATGTTTGTGAAACGAAACTATCAAATCAGGGAAACCAGGGACTAAATTCAAAGCAATGATGGCTTGAGATGATACATTAAAGATGACAGGATCTTTCTAAATCACCTCAAACATGAAACACTTGCAGTACTAAGTCACAAACTTATCTGAAAAACACACACTACCACCTACTGGCAATTATTCATATACGTTATTTACATACTGATAAGTGGCAACAATATGTGCACATTTGATTTGCATGAAATTTGCTAGAACAAAGATCATTCTTCATCTTTACAATTACTAGACTTGAACAAAAATATATTCCTGTGGATGTAGTTCCCACAGCATGTGACTAGTTACTATTTTCTTTTCTATAAGAACTTAAACCAGAATAGCTGTTTAGTAAAACACTTCCCATTTAAGGTGGTTGTTTTTGCCAGTAATGTAATATAGGTTTTGGCTCATCCATAAGTTGGTAACATGGTTCCACCAGGCTTACAGATCTTCCCATTTCACACCCACTATCCTGGAATTGGGGCATAAATTATTACAGTGGTGGTATGGGACCAGGGAGAAAAACCAGGGCAAGTTCTGCTCCTGGATACAACCACTCTTCTGCCCCAGTCACACAGAAGCCTGGGAAAAGGAGGAGCATGGCTGGATTGAGGAGCTATCATGAAGGAAAAAAATGACACTGAAACATCTTTTCCTCAGGTGATTCCCTGCCTTTTGCTGCTCTTCTCACCTTCCTGCCCTGAGGTTCACAGAATGCCACAGAAACGTCCTGGAGGTAAAAGTGCTGTGATTTATGCACAGAAAGAAGTGTTAGCTGTGTGCACACCACACACATCACCCTGGCTGAGCTGGGGTGACGTTTTTCATGATTAATCTCTGCATGATTGCTGAGGTGGTGCTGCTGTGGATGATGCCTCATTTTGGACATCATTCAGAATATAAAGTTGATGCTGGGAATATGTCAATGTGCAGCCTGACTGAGCCCTCACCTCACCAAAAAGAAAATGTGCCAGGAAAGCCAGGCCTGACTCCACTGAGTCACGCTCCGACCTGTTATGCACTTGATCTCAGTCCTGCTGCTGTCATTTCTTGCATGAGATCAACTTCCAGAGAGGATTTTGGTACGTGGGTGGCAATGTCAGAAAGATTGGCTGGCTCTGATGTAAAGGCTCCCTGAAGGCCAAAGATGGAGACTGAGAGGAATTGCTCCTGCAGTTCCAAGGGCCCCTGCCCACAGGACACCAGGTTAAACCCCAGACAATGTCTACTCAAAAGTCAAACCAGCAAAAGGAGAAGCTCATTGCCAGATGCTGCAGCCCTGCAGGAAAAACACCTTTTCAGCATCTTATAAATAGACCATTCTATCCAAGAATGGCATTGTAGGTATATAAATTAATCAACATTTTGAAATTAATAAACTTTTATACATTTACAATTAATATAATTTATAGTTTGATTAGATTTTTTTTTTAACCTGAGTTGATTTTCAAAATATTTTTTTCTGTTAGCTGAATTCTAGCTGTGCCAAGGGAAATATAAGTTGGATATTAGGAAAAAGTTTTGTACAGGAAGAGTGATAAAGTACTGGAGGTGGTAGAGTCACCATCCCTAGATGTGTTTAAAGAAAGACTGGATGTGGCACTTGGTGCCATGGTCTAGCTGAGGTCTTAGGGCTGGGTTGGACTCGAGGATCCTGAAGGTCTCTTCCAACCCAGTGATTCTGTGATTCTAATTATACATCAGGTTTTCACTGGCAAGTATCAGACTAGCTCAAGACAGGCCTTCAGATATGCTGTGCTAATGCCTGACACTCAGAACAGACACTTTTCATTCTCTTCAATATGTGCATTGCAAGTAGTATTTTAATTGGGCTCCCAATTCAGAAGGCTGGGATGAGCTCGTGAGTCATTTTTACAAGTTGACTCACATGCTACAAAACTGAAGAATTTGGTGCAGGCAAGAAGAAAAAGCAGAGGGTGGGTTTGTGGATTTCTGCACATCCCTGTTGTGGGGAGAAGGATGAGTTTGTCCCCAGGACCCAGCTGCAGTAGCAAAGGGGTTCAGCAAGGGCACAGCTCAGATGAGCCTGCTTCATCTCTAACTGTTGAAGGAAGGATGCTCTTGGGAGGCTTTTGTTTCACAAAAGCTGTGATCAAGAGATTATATAAAGTATTATAATTTTGAGATCCTTTTCCTTTTGGAAAAAGGACCAGTCCCAGCATCACTGGATGCCTGGTTTCAGAGTGCTTCAGTGACTGCATTTCAGCAGTTCCATTTCAAGACTGGGCAAAATAAAGACAACAGGGAGAGGGCTCCTCCTCTCCCTTAGATGCCAACCCTGCATATCCAGTCTCAAACTGGAGACAGAATTGGATTAAGTTCTTTTCTCACTGCACATCACCAAGGAAATGTCCCACAGCTCCCATTATAACCATGTGAAAACCCTGATTTCTTCCCACTGCACTGCCTGCATTGCTTGTATAACCTCAGAGCCTCAAACCATCTGCATGGGTGCAAGGGATGGGAACTCAGTCAGAACAAGGCAAGTGGAATAAAACTTATCCTCTTTTTTTGCTGTGTTACCTTAAAAAGTAGTAAATCCCACATTTATTCACTGAAGCAAGGAAGTGTGAACTTACACAAGGAAGTGTGAAGAAATACACAGAAACTGCAAGAAAATCCTTTTCCTTATGCTGAGGAAAAGGCTTTTTTGACCTGTCACTTTGCCTGTCATAATCACATTTTAACATTTTTCTTTCCTTATCCTTAGAGGAATCTATAGAACACACAAATGAAAGGCAAATTCAGAAAAGACAGAAAATGCCAGGGCGTTTTTCATTGTCCTGAGGACAAATGCCAGAGCCCTTCTGGGACATTCAGAACATCTAGTCACTGTATCTTATTCAAGGGAAAAGCCATCTGTCAACAAACTAATCACTGCACAGATTCAGAGACAAGTGAAAATAAAAAGCCAATACAAACATGCAGATGAGGTTCCAGTCAGCAACTAGCCACAGAAAACAAACAAATCCCATGCACAAAGCCTGGCATTTGGGTCCAGCCATTTTTCACTGAAGTCAAAACTGGGGAGGGAATAATGCAAAGTGATATTCAAACAGGAACTTTCAAATCAATCAATATGACTGTGGAAAGATGGGCATGGACCAAACCTGGATCCATACTCTACCTACAGAAGCCAGTAACAGCAGCAGAACAGAGTATGGGCATAACAACTGAGCTCCTACCACGTTATTAACAGTATTAAAAGCCCTACTAGTTAATATTTAAACATTCAGTAATATGGAACAATGTGAGTCTGAGCTTGTGGCTGACTGCAGCCTTCATTTTTGATCAGAAACACACTACCCCAAGGGAAGGACTCCAAGTGACTAACGTTCCTAGTGGCCAGGATTCTATCACCAGTGAAAAGTGAAGCATCTGCCCCACGTGTGGGCCCAACTCTCATATTTTTTCATGAGTATCTTTTATGACAAGGGACTTGATGATATGTGGACTGAGATCTTTGCCAGTCTTCCTTTTGAAAAATGAAATCCCTCTCCTAGGTCACCACAAGTACACTCTCCCCAAGCAGAAAGGCACAGAGAACACTCTGCAAAAGAGTTCCTTGATGTTAAGGCCCCGTTGTTCCTTTATTTCTTAAGCCTCACTTCAGGATGTGCATGCAAATGGCAAAAGGACATCAATTGCTTTGATTCTGCACCAAGTTTGTTCTCATATTGGTGAAAATGATTGAACAGCGGAAGAAAATTGGGATATTTCAGAACATTAGCGTGTGCCATGTTAAATAAACAACTGAATTAGACTTCAGTTTCAGCAACATGAATCATGAAAGGAGTTCAGCTTAGCAGTAGCCGAAATCAACCTGAAGGAGTCCGAACTTCTGAGAGCTAAAATCGTAATTGCTTCCTTAAAGGCATCACTTGAATAAAATTAAATGCATTTCTCCAAAAGCTTCACTAGCATAGCAACTGATTGGCCCTTGAGGATTCCTATAGATACTTGTCATTCAGCATGAAATCAGGTCAGCAGCTAAAATTAAACACCCACCTCTCCCCTGCACCGCATGTGGAGTCATCGCTTTTAGTATTGCTCACCCTCTGCCTCCCCAAATGGGTTCATTCTTACCACAAGCTTAAAGGCTGTCTTATCAAGGAGCACTGATGGATACAGTCATTCCTGCTCCGAGATGAAACTGTTGGGAATCAGGCTCGCAGTCCCTTTGACTCCATCTGCATTGATTAGCTCTCGGGCAGCCTGCCAAGGCACTGTGCTGCCTCTTACCCTCGCCACTGTTAATCTGCCTCAGCGAGGCCTGCAAGCCCTACATAAACTGCAATTTCTCTTCATTAGTGTGATTCTGCCTGCATGAATCTGATAACATATGGGATATTATCATAAAACAGCCTATTTCACCAATTCATTTTCTCCTTTATGAAGATTATGAATGTACTGCAAGTGCATAGGCAGGATAGAAACAGAGGAGTCTACTGTACAGTTTAGCTTTGATTCGGTTTCTAAAATGCAGATAGCCTTCCTTTTAAGTTCACATTTCCCAATAATCCTGTGCTAATATATTATAAAACTGCTGACTCTCTCTCCCTGGTTTTCTCTAGTTCATTATGGCTGATCCACACTCCGTGTCACTTGCCTGGATTGAGACTTTAACGATGAACAGAGCTAGCAGATGCCACACAATGGAAAAAATGGGAGCTACAGTAACTGTTTAGTCAACCCTAATCACTGCCACAGTCTGACTAAGCATGAACATGAAACATGATCACAGTTTGACTACGGATTATGTAATTTCAGACATATGCTTTATGCCCCCTCACTTCCTGCCTGTCTCAGATAAGAGGAGCCTGCTGGAACGGGCAGCCTCTGCACAGCTGAATGAGCACTTTGTCTGGGAATGGCATGGATGCAGGTAGCTTCCTACCTGCTTCTGAGATTTATTAATTAGCACATGTCCCCATTTAATGAAGACTGCGTGCCCTCTGCTGGTACATGCATGCACTCCTAGGAACACCAGCACTCATAAATGGAATAGTCTTACATAGAGAGCTGCTGCTGCTCCTTGGACAACGTGTGTGTGCCTGTCCTGGTGTGCTTACACGTGCAATAGAGAATAAAATGGAATTAAGATCCCCTTTTATTCTAAGCAACACAGCTGTTTCACCCTTAAAACAGTTAGGTTGGTTTATGCCTCTGTTTGGAGGGTATTTTTTGCTAAAAGGTACCATTCCAATTGCACAGTGCATGTCTCCTGCAGAGGAGATTTTGTATGCATTGATCCCTCAAGGAGTGGGTCTAAGGGGATGTTGCAGAGGACAGAACACAGGAGCCTGCAGCAAACACAGGCTTGTTCTTAGCTTCCCCCAAGAAAAAAAATAATTCAGCTTTCCAGGATTAATCCATTATAAAATGCTACACTAACTCCTGGCTAATCTGTATCAATTACTGAGTACAGACACATGCAGTAAAGGTCATTGTAATAAGCAGTTCACTCCTTAAATTGCTTCCACTGCCAAACTGAGTCAAGATTGCTAGGGATCATTACTAGGGGATCATTAGCTTAACTTACCTGACAACCTCTTCTGCAGACCCCTCTAACTCTTTATACTGCCAAACAACAGCAACAGCAAAACTACAAGACTATGGAATGGCTTTTTACTCAAGGAAACAAGCAAAAACCACAGGATGGGCGGGGTGAAAGTGGCATCAAATGGAGATAAAAATGCCCATATACTATCAGCTGACACCAGTGCCCAGAGAGGTGCTGGCAGTTCCCTTCAGTTGGATGCTTCCAGGAGAAATGGGACATACCCATGCACCATTCATACATGGTAATAGAGCAGAGGGAAAAATAAAACATCTCCCTGTACCCTAAACCATGATGTATCCCATGGGAAAAAAAAAAAAAAAACCTCGAGAAAAAATATTTTTGTGCCTCACTAATGGCAATTAAAACTGTAACAACAAGGGAAAAGTAAACATCTGAGTGTGTGGCTGACTTCTTGCCCTGGGAAGTGTCAGCACACCTGCTCCTGGCAGTGCCCAGCAGCACTGGCACAGGTAGCACTGAGAGACTCTGTCACAAGGGTGAACCACTGCATACCAAAGGGAAGGGGCAGGCATCAATGTCACTGAAAACTGGCTGGCTCAGGGCATATGAAAAGCTGTGTAAATTTTAAATGCTGCTCATGTACAAGACCCAACACTGAGTGTGGACTGGTGACCTGTGCCAGGGAGGTTTGCCTTTGAGAGGAAGCTATTGCTTAGATGCATATCAAGGACTCCTATCTATTATTTCCTTTCCTTTTAAACTGAGCACTAGCTCTTGCAGAAATGTGTGAGTACAGACCAGTCTAACTGCTGCAGGAGACAGAAATGTCAAGCAGGCTGTCAGGAATAGGAATCAGAGTTATATTCAGTCCTGCCCAGATGAAAGCAGAGCATAAAAATGACCTACAGTGGCATCTTCTCTATCTTTCTGTAATTTCACTTTATTATTAAACTCCATTCTCACTGCAGGCTCATCCAGACTAGAAGAGGTCACAACCAAACACGGAAGCAAACACAGCATTAAACCCAATTTTATGCCCAATGTACTGCTATTTCAGCTCTGTTAAAGTACTGTGATCTGCCTGAGAAAGGAGGGGAGCCAAGAGACAGGTGGAGGCAGATATTTTTCAAAAGTGCTAAAAAGCATGAGTTTCAAAGCAGAACACGACTGGAAAGGAGAGAGGAGGCTCATTAACCCACAGGTACTAATATATTTTGAAACATGACCCATTTTACAGAGTCAGAGTACAGAAAATGTCCACACTGTGGTTCCAATAAAGCCTGTGACAGCAATAAGGGACACTGAACAGGTACAAGAAGCTGTATGTGTAGGTGAGCAGGAGATGGAGCCAGGCCAAACTTCCTGCCATAAACACACACACGTTATTTTTCCAAACCCAGACACAAGCTTATTTATTTCTATTTCAAGGATGTACACACTGTACTAGAGACACATTCTCAGTAACAAGTATCTGTCCCTGTATGGTCAAACTACCTCCCTACAGCCACTCCTGCTGGCTGGTGATGTCTCTGTTAGAGCTGTGTCACCACCAGTGCTGGCAGACCCCCACAGCAACAACCCAAACTGCACAAACAACTCATCCACAGCTAAAAACCCCATCCTGGTTGTATGTCCTCATTTAGTATTTGGTTGGACTGGGAGACAAGATCATCTCACTTTCCTCCTTCTGCTAAGGAGGTATAAAAGAGAGCTGGGAAAGTGACTCTATATTTATATACTTTTAAATATGTATTTATATGTAGAGAAATTGTGGGCAGATGGGAAAATTCTGCCTGACTCCAGGAACTCTTTTATATATATATATATATATATAAAATTGGTTGTCCTCCATCAGAAACAAGATGCTGGTCCAGGCAGAGCTGTGGCAGTCCCAATACAGCTGGGCTGGTGGAGCAGAGGGCTGTGAGCAGCCTCAGTCTCTGCCTTTCTCCCCACACTGCCTGCAGGCACAGCTGCTTGCCCTGCTGAAAAAGGTGCCTTTCCCACTGGGTGTTTGCAGCATAACTGTAAGACCAGGTTTCTGAACCAACCAGGTCAGCTGCCAGAGCCAGGGCATTAATTTTCCCATCTGGCCAGGATTAAAAACATGTTAGGTGGGTTTCCTGATTTCTTCCTACCACACTTGAAGCTGAGTGCAAAGGAAGAGGAAAGGAAGGAAATAGCATCTTTAGAATGAGGTTAGATAATAAATGTCAGAAACATGATTACAACTTCCAGCTTGTGAGGACATTAGCAAAGATCTTCATAGAATAAGATGTTGAGGTGCATTTGTGCAGAGGACTGAGCAGGATGGTAGGTGGGAGCCCAAGAGACCTTTCTAGTTTGTGGTTACCTCATTACTAATGCTCTACTCTGTCTAATAATGGGTGAACAGTAAGATCTTGGCCAATAGAAATAACCACACTTCAGTTTTAAAGCAGGAAGATACTTATCACTTTTCTGGATCCAGTTCACATCTGGGCATTCAGCTCTCAAGATTAATGTTCATAAGGTTGCCTGCCAGGTCTTCATTTCTCCTACATGTCTTGATCAAGGAACAAAGAGTTCTATAAGACTGGATTTTATTCTCTTAGTCGAAACAAGTATAGAAAAAAAGTTCTTAATTTCCTGTGATCAGATCTGGCTCACTTAGTGTCTTCTCATGTCTTAATCCTAAGATTATGTGACCTTAAAGCTTGGCAGTTGTTATTGCATGTATCCTCACTACCAACAACCAGCAGCAACCACAGCATCCACTGCAGAATGCAAGGAAAAGGTTTCTCTCATTGGTATTTTAAAAAAGGAAATAGACTGTTTCAAGATTTTAAGAGCAATTTCTGTACTCAGAGAGATCTTAAAGCTGAAGTGAACTGGGAGTACTCACTAACAGAGACCCATTGATAAGCCCAGAGAATGAAGTCCTGTTCCCATCCAAAGAGCAGATACCCTGCACAGTACAAGATCTCCCACTTCCACCTCAATCTTGTTCTGACGTCATGTCTAGAACTGAGAAGGTTGCTCAGTCTCCACAGCCATTCAATCATACTATTCTTGGAATTACATTTGTGCCTTCAGGCCTCAACCAATTCAAGATTCGGTTGTATGAAGCATTCATAACACGAGACAGTCCCTGCCCCAAAGAGCTTTCCATATAAATAGCACTTTCTGAAAGCAAAGAGCTCAGAGTGAAGATTTGCATTTCTGTATCAGCCCGTCCACAAGGATGCTAATTACTGCCAGGATAACTCTGGGTTTATGACGTGAAAATCTTGTCCACTGAGAATCAAGGCTCATATCCTGCAAAGCAGCTATCAGATGATAGTAACTATTTTTAGGCTACTTCTGACCTTTCAGAAAGTAAGGACTCTTCAAAAGATGATTAAAATACTATGTGAATTATGCAGAGAATTGAATAGTCTGAAGAAAATGAAACTTCATTTAGTCTTGCATAACGCCTTTGGTAACACGGTTAGATTCTTTTGGCCCACAACACTCAGATTTTCCACTGAAGTTTCAGGATGTAAGTTGGGCTGGTTATTGAGTAATAGAGAAGGCTTTCTTATTTGTGCAAACTTCCTAACCTTCAAGAGAACAAAGATTAATCAACAACATTGAAGAAGATGTTGTCATGAGATCCAGTCATAAGATTTGTAGGGACTCCTGCAGGGGTTGCAATCCTTAAGACTGTTTTGGAACAAAATCTGAGAGATGGGAGCACATAGAGAAAACATTTTTGAAATAAAATCCAACACAGCTATTAATGATGGAAGCAAGGAAGTTCTACCATTGCAGTAAAGATCTGAAGAGCAGACTTCCAATGCATGAGGAAGATATTGTGAGGTAGAAAGAAATGCAGAGGCAGCCATCTGCTTCTGAGTTTGGTCTCTAAAGGACCCACTGGCTTTCAAAGAAAGTACTCCTTATTTTGGAAACTACATCTGAAAGCATTGCCAGTGCACCTTTACACTGATTTCTTGTGCTTCAGGCTATTTTTGTGCTAACATGGAAGTGACCTAAAGCAAGGTACCCTCAGGGATTCACACCTGTGTGGCCAAAACCAGCATCCACAAGTACCTGCAGCTGGTGTGGTTCCAAGAAATCAGGGGCAATATTCCCAAAACTTCGAGATTGCTGACCTCACCCTACTCAACACATGGTGGGCAAACTCCTGACAATGGCCTCCCAGGGTATTTGGGAGGATTTGAAAAGAGGTGGGCTCTGTTGTTCACATGTTGTCTTTGCCTGAGGCCACACTGAGCTGCTTATGACAACTGCAGCTAAAGAGAACTTAGCAAAACTTCCTAATTAAGGATGAGTTTCTGAAATTCCTTAATAAGGAAAGACAAGCCCCTCTCCTGGCTTGTTATACAAGGCAGCCTGAGATATGGCTGGGGCAACTTTTCAGATCACCTTTTTCTGAGCTGCAAAATACCTTCAACTGTTTACAGTGAAGTGCTTATCACTACTAGAGGTGATGCAGCACTGACAAGCTGAGGACTGGAGAAGTACCAAGCCATGCTCATGTTAGAAGATGCCCCCTCACCTCCCCACAAAATCATTACTGACCTACCAGGCAAAATCCTCAATCATCTGATTGAAGCTTTGCTGCCTCTCAAAACAAGGGATAAAAGGAACAAATAGCCAGTGGGAGCCATAAAAATGAAGCAGCTGAACTTAAAAAGAGGATTAGCTGTCTAGATGACCTGGGTGAAAAAGAGAACCAGGGAAAGCTGGAAGCAGTTGGACTTGGCTTCTATAGCTGATTGAAGAGCAAGTTCCTGATGAGAAACCAACAGCAGCAGTCACAGGACTAAAAGGCTGGGCTAGATACAGCAGAAATGCTGTTCCAGCTGGCCTCTGCTGCAGTAAGAGCAGGTAGGTCCAGACCTTCATGTTGTATGAGAGTAGCACAAGCAGATCAGCCAAAGCCTAAAAGTCCTGGTTTCTCAACTATCCCCAATAAAAACGAATGTGGCACAGGAAAGGATGGCAAAGGCAAGCAAGTGGTCTGTGTGGAATGTTTGCTGAGTTTTCCGTGGGCTGTCAGCAGCTCTTTGAGCATTTCAGCCATAAAAACAAAACAAAACAAAACAAAACAACAACAAAAAAGGGAGGAAACCAAGAACCAGAGGCCAAGCTGAAGGCAAAGCAGTGAGGGCTGAGCACAGCAGCCTGCAAAGGGTGCCCCTGAGTAGCTGCAAATCACAAAAAATGAAGTGTGAAGAATCAAGGCTTGCCTTTGCAGGATCCAGTGTCTGGGGACACAAAGGTGTGCAGGGAGGAAGGGAAGCAGAACCCAGGCTCTGTGCCAATACAGATAACCAAGGGGACCAGAGGAAGGAAACCACAAAGCTCTGCAGTAAACACAGGGATTAGGAGAGGGGGTAGATGAACCAGTCAGACAAAACAGACCCAAAACTCTCTTCTCAAAACTCAGATGAGATTTGTGTTTTAAAAATATACAGTGCTTTCCTCTCCTCCCATTTCATATATATATATATATATATTAACACTTTCTGGTTTTGGCCAGGAACAAGTAAGAAAGTGCCAGGATACTGCTAGAAAATCTGTTCTCACAGTGTTTCTAGACCAATCAGGAGTAGGAGGGAGCTGGACTCCCAAGAGGGAGTCTGTTTCCATTTAATTTCCAGGCCAGTTTTGCAGACTTACAAGGTTAGGGTAAGGTGCCAGACTTCTGGGTGCTGCTGAAAAGAAAAAAACAAAAACAAAAAAACCTTGAGCCCTTAGAAACTTTTATCAGTAGTCAGGAGAAATATTGTAAACACAAAGGGAAGATATTGAGGAAACAATGATGTCACAATAGAAAACATGGAAGTTTAGAGCCTCCCATGCCACCATAACCACCTCTTTTATTCTTTCCAAGGCAGGTCACTGTTCTGTAAGAAAAGCTATATAAGCCTATTTAAAGCATTAAGTTAAAGACAACTCCTGAGTTGCACAGTACAAAGCATAGAGTAAATACAAATTATTTCATTAATTGCCTAGTGTTTTTTCCACTTCTGTTTTACACTTAAAAAAATCAACCAAACAAATGGAAAAACACTTTTCATTGTGAGCAGGCAGATGTAGGTAACATCTGGTTAAAATGCCAGAGGATGCCAGAGGGTTTGCCTGGCAAGGGGCCCTGCTCACTTACTTGCTAGAATTCCCTGGGGTGGCTGGGGGTGTTTTGGAGAGGCCAGAGAGGAAAAATGTCCAGGGGCTGACGACTGAAAGGCAGGAAAAGCCTCCCTGAGAGGAGGCAGAGGCAAAAGCAAAGCCTTGTGGGAACTGCTGGCGTAGGTGTCACTTGTCACAGGCTTGGCTCTTCCCCTCCTCCCGTGGCAGCAGAGCCTGAATCAGGAACCAGGGTGTTCTGGCTTCCAGCTCAGCCAGGCTCTGCTCTGGCTGCTCCACAGAACAGCCCTGGAAAAGTCTGAGGAGCCTTGTGATGACTCTGTGTCACTGAGCAAAGGGTGCTGAACCTGCCACTCCTGGGGAGTCAGCACAGGAATTCGGCTTTTCTTTAGCACTTCCTTGGGATTAAATTCTCAGCCCCTTTGAATGTATTTGTTTTCTTTCAGCATACCAAAGAAACCACACGTTTAAAAATATTTGCTTTAAAAAAACCTCAACCCATCCATTTTCAAAGACAAGTCATATTTTCTTGAATTCTGGGGAGGGAAGAAGGAAGGATCCATACTTTAGAGTTTGAAAGAAACAGTCAGCTTACCTCCAGATGCAGTTCAGACTTTTATTTTCAGATCTTTATTCTAATGAAGTCACTTCAGCCCAACTCTTTCTCTGCTGCCAGGAGAACCTTCATTCCAGAGGAAGCTACACCTATCCCCACTCGATGTTTACATAACTGGCACATCCAAAGCAGAAGGATTGCAGCAAGATGTCCCATACCAGGCACAGAGCTAGCAGGAGACAGGAAAACAGGGTATAAAAGCATCTGCTTGACTTAAGGTAAGTGATGACCACACATGACATATAAAACCCAAATTTTGAGAACTCCAAAATACTTCTCAGCTAAAACAAATTCAGAGTAAGCTAACACCTACCTTATCAAAAGACATTGGATAGGAATAGTTGTCATGTCTCCTAATATTGTTTCCAGAGCATATTTAAGAAACAAGTATCACACTTCCCACCTCTGAGTTCAGCAGATACAAGAATTTCTGAATTCAACTGCATGTTTCAGAGACTTTCCAAGGTCTGAGAATTCTTGTTAACAGGAGAAACGTTTTTGAAGGTATAATCAGACCTAACAGATGTTCACATTTACACCTGCTTTCCTCACTTTCCTCCCTACATGCACTTTTTCTCATGTTTATTTAGGAATTCTGCCCCCTTCCATCCCTCAGTTAAGACAGGCATCCAGGACTTTCTGTGGTCCAGTGGGTCTCTCTCTCTGGAGAAATCTCCCTTCTGAAGGATTTTGGCCTGTTTGGCAAGGGCATAAATGCAAGAAGATGCTTTGGAGGTATCAGGGATTCAAAGCAGGACTGTGGACATGGGCAGCCTGCTCCAGGTGAGCTGCCTGAGAGGGGCTTGGACAAGGGCACATCCAGGGGTCCCTTCCAGCCACCAGCACCCTGATTCTCTGGGTATGAGCCCAGCACTGTGGGTGACAGAGGACAGCAGGCATGGAGACAATGCCTTTTACCCACACTGACATTTTTTCACACTCTCCTGTCCTCATTTGCCTCTGCACAACCCTGTACCTCTTTTCCCCAGTGTTCCCTGCTATGAGGTCCAGCTGCTTCATTCCCTTTCTCCCCCAAGGTGTTCACCATGGAGGTGAACCCTGAAGACAACTTTGCAACCATTCACCAGGAGTTTCCACTCACACAGGGAAAGCAAAGAAAAAATCAGTTGGAATTTTGTCATTCAGGACATTTTGGAGATATCCACAGGGACACTGTCAGGAAGGAAATGCTGAAAAGCTAGCAATAGACATGCTACTCAAAATTCATGTACCTCTCCCAAACCTGGACTTACTTTCCTAGAAGACATCCCATATTTATTTTTTAAGAATCTAGGAACTCTGTGAAAAACAAGCTCACCAAGGCAAGAGGAAAGGTGCAACCTTGACTGTGAAACACCTACAAGATTTCCAGTTGCCAGCTATGCTACAGCATCTCCCCAATCCTTTAAAAAAAACAACAACAACAAAAAAA
>WEIU01008943.1:377545-396617 GCA_013389925.1 Aegithalos caudatus
AAAAAAAAAAAAAAAAAAACAAACAAAAAACCTGTAGGTTCTATTAAAAGTTAACAAATATTATACATATGCCTGATTTACCTACAAAACTGTTCTATCAGAAGTAAAGAAAGAGTGAAGGCTAAACATTCAGAAATGTTACAGGTAATGGAAATGTGGGCTGTTAATTTGCAGCACTGCACAGATGGTAGGAAAAAAGGGCACCAATGGATATCCAAAAACAGCATAAATGGCATTTAATTTAAGCTTAATAAACATATTATAATGTTAAAGCAGTCATAATATGCATGAATGCTAAAAGGTGGCCCAGAGCTAAGGGAGAGAACCAAGAATGAAATATCTGATGGTATTCATTATATAAAGTGTCATCTACTATCTCAAAAGAAAGCATTTTTAAAACCTTCAAAGATACAGAATATGTTCTAAAACAACTTTTGAACATCAGCATCTTGGATTTGAGATTACTCAAACAGCAGTAGCATCTTTCACCCACTTACTTCTGGGGAGAAGGACAACTACACATTATGATATATAAAAATACACAACCTCTTTTATGTTATATGCTGCCAAATGATTACCAGAATCACAAAGCTAGCTTAATGCTAGAATTATTTGGTTGTGTTCAAGCATTGTGGGTTTTAACACTGGCAGAAATGCTCAAGGCCTCCAACCTCCAGAAGTACAATTTTAAGTCATAACCAGTAATTGTAAATTAACACTGTGAATGTTATTTGGTTACCCCATAAATTCTTTAGCACTGTAATGCTTTTTTCAGTACACTGAGCCTTGACCTAATGACTACCCTTAGTGACTCAAGAGTGGGGTTTATGTTTGTAGCTGCTGAACTTGAAGGCTTCTTTGAGCAAAAGCCATAAGACAGATACATAATGCATCTAACAATCCACTGGGGAACTCAACAGAAACACTGATTCTTTAGCCAGTCATGCAGCTGTAGGCTCCAGCAGATGTAAGGAAATACCCTAATTTTTAAACTGCCCATTCTCCCCAATAATTTTAAATCACAGAGTGAATAACCATTTGGGCTGTTTCAGTAATGACATTTACCTGTCTAGGAAGAGAAGAGTTAATGGACACAGCAGATGGATTTTCCCTGGCCCTCCTGGAACCCCAGGGCTGGCAGGCCTTGCCAGCAGCAGCTGCAGCCTTGCTCTCTGCCTGCTCCCAGCTCAGCTGCCACATTTCATGTCAGGACACATGTCCCAGCACAGGAACCTCTCCTGGCCCAGCAGCTGTCTCTTGTAATGGACTGCCCAGTTCACTGTTCCAGACACCAGCAGTTTCTCCCTGCTCAAATTCTCCTTGGAGCTGTTTATGGTTCCAGCGTGCCCTGGGCACAGAGGGATGCTCCTGTTCCAGACCATCTCTGCTCAGGTGAGAATCCAGAGCAGCTTTGTTCTGGCATTCAGGCTGGAGACCAGGCAATCCTGAACCAGTCACAGAGAGGAGCTTTCAGAGAGAGAGCATTTACAATTTCATAACAAACTCCAAAATCGATATGGTAAACCTGTGCCCAAGTCAGACTCCTCTCTGAAGGACAGCACAGATACCCATCTTCCTAAGTAGATTTTTACTTCCTTTAGTGGAAGCAAAATAGGGTGGGTAAGTGCTGGGATGTGTCTCTGAGTGAATTCACATTCAGAAGCGAGGCTCTTATCTCTGCCATCTCCTCTCTTCTATAGGAGCAGGGTGAGCAAAGCCAAGGTTAGATCCTGTTCAGCTCACAATAGCAGCATGTGGTGCCTTTCAGAGCATGAATGCCAGTTTTTTACTGCAGGTGCTCTTGTGGTGTGGCCACGGGAGGAAAGCGATAACTGACATCCTTTTCCATTCAATTTACAGTCAAAAGAGTGTTTGTAAATTAGCAGTTGACTGGCTGAAGCTCAGCCCATATGGTAGCTGTTGTTCAGCAAAGGAAAAAAAAAAGTACAGTACTTAAACCGGAAAGAACAGGCAGTCTGTGCATCAACTCCAGGCTTCAAGGGGGTTCTGGCCCACTTTCATTCATATTTAAATGTGCACGTTCCAACTGGGGACAGGGACACCGAGCCTCATTTCCTAATATTGCAAATCACTGCTTTACTTTAGGGTCTTGTGTGTTATACACAAAGAGGGGAAAAAAACGTGAATGCAGATTTGCATCAGTGTCCCATGAGGAATACTGAACGTTAGAAGCAAAACCAGCTGGAAAGTACATAAAGAGCACAACAGACTCCAGTCTGGTTCCTTTTTCAGGATATTTCTCTCCCATTTGCCTTCTGATTGCAGCTCTAAGAGGCCCTGAAGTCAATCTACAGCACGTAATTCTGAACACAAGGAAAACAAAGACAAAATTCCCAGATCATTTTTAATGTATCTATGAGGTGAAATGTAATTCTGAATGGAAATGTCGACATCTGAGGGGAAAAAAACCCACTGTTTCTTTCCTTTCAGTCTTTTTAGATAAAGATAGGCTGTTATCAGTATTAAAACATTAAAAGAAGTTAAAAGTGGCAAATATGTCCCACAGAACAACAAACAGAAAGAATGACACTAAAAATAAAAACATAGAATGATGATTTCAGGTTAGGTTTAGCTTGGGGAAGAGTACTGAAAAGAAATCAACACAGGGTACACTGGCACATGCAACCTTGCTGGTCTTTTGACTTACATTCTACAGCTATGGAGCTTCCCAAGAAAATAAGGAATAAAGGAGAATGGGCAAAGAGGAAAAGGGGGAGGGAAGGGAAAGGGAGGGGACCAAACCTCATCTCTTTCATTTGGATTTCACTACTCCAGTCAAGTTTTTAAAAACACTTATGATACCACTGGGGACCTGGAGCTGACACATGACTCAAAGGGGAGACGTAGTTATTAAAATTGTGATTAGCAATTACAAGTGCAGGGCTTGTGAAATTATGCTTTTCCTGTGCAAACGCATCCCAGAGATAGGAGCTTCACAGAAATTGTGTTTGCACATCCCTGTACACATTGGCAGCTACAGCCAAGCAGCTTTAATTTTTGTCCAATTGCCCTTTAGTTTAGGATAGGACACAGACCACATTAACAAGCCAAAAAGGACATGTGTCAGCCTAAAATAAAATAAAAGCCAGTAATTTCTGCATCCTTCCAACTAGTTCCCAAACTATCCACCATGTGTACTTTGCAATCCTGTCTTCTTAGGAACTGTTTTCTCTTCCTCTTGCATGTGAAAAAGTCACACAAACGTAACAGGAATCAGATGAATACTCTGCTCTGATTTGGTTGATTTTAATGTCATTATACAAGGCATTAGAAATTAATACCAATAACATAGAAGACCTGGATTGCTCAAAAGGCAAAATGCAAAAAAATCAACAGGAAGGGCTGGAAAAAGGAAAAAAGCTTTCTTTGCCTCAATCCAGCAATAAACCACGGCAAGAATATTCAATTCTTCAGACTCTTTGCAGCTCCCACAATCTGGCACCCCCTACAACACCCTGGATGCCAACATGAAGGTATTTACTAGAGAAACTGATAGGCACCATTCTGAGGTATTTTGAAAGAACCATTTGCAAGCAAGCAATTTTGCATCCACTAAAACCCTGCTGTGTTAAATGAGAAAACTGTCTTTGTTTGTTCATGTGAAATTGGCCTTTTCTATGAATAAAGGTCATTTTCTGTGGCTATAATGACATTTCTATTTTTTACAATGTCTCTGCAATTTATAAGTTAGTCACTGTGGAAAAGTGTTCTCCTTTGCTGTTGTGTTTCAGGCTAATTAATAAAGATATTTAGATCAGAGAATTAAAAGTAAACACTGAAGTTACATCCAAGGAAAATGCACATGTGCATAATATATGGTTGGCATAGAACAGACATGTTAGGAACAAAAAGTGATTATTCAAGGTTATATATTCAAGCTTATCTGTAATTATCCAGGTTTGCTACCTTTAAAAAGTAGTTTTGACCAGCTAAAAGTTAGCTACACATCTCACAATATCAATATAAGCATTCTGTTATTCCATAATGTATTTCTGCAGGTTTCATTAGCAAGGTCAGGAGTCAACATTAGTGATTTACAGTCTGCAAAAAGGATGATGTCACTGAAATATGAAGAAGGTCAGAATCCCCAAAGAGAAATTATCGTAACAACAGAGTGAGATCATTGCATGCACTTATCTGCTCCAAGGGGGAATAATCAAACAGACCTACACATAAAGCCTAAGCTGAGCATTAGATAAAAGCTACAGAGGCAGGACTTTCCCAAGGTAATACAGCAGAGTGCTGTAGATTTTGTTCTGAGCTTCTCTCATGAAAAAGCTTACTTTGCAAGGGTCAGTCCCTTTTTTTTCTCCTAAAACATTAGATAGAAAATGTTAAACACATATGTGAATAAAAAACCTGGTTACATTTCAGATAGAAGCACTGATACCTACACAAACCTAAATAAAGGGGCTCATTAAAAAAGGAGTTTGCCTTTGACCTTTCATGCAAGGTTTAATACACAGCTTTTACCTGCACTGAAATGATTGGATCTGCTGCTCAAGATCCCAATCTGCACCAAGAATAAAATCCCCCAAAGACCCTCAACCAGAACAGGTACTTAAAACTTCCCTGGTCCACAAGAGCTGCAACAATGGCTAATGTTAGCTACTAAGACAAGAAAATTACACAAGTTTATACTATCTGAGAAAACATCCCAAGTTCTATTGTTCTACCTTCTGCAACATTTTCCTGTGGATATGGGGGGTAGAAGTTGCTATGCTGTGGTAAAAAGAAAATCTGTCTTTACAGAACAGAGTGCTGCTAATCATCTGCAATAGGAATGAGCAGTTCATCAAAAATTAAGTAAGCTTAAAATGATTTTGTAACCAAGGTCTCCTCTTATTTAGAAGTGGTGTCAAGTTGTTAGCTCGCCTCTTTCATCTCAAATAAATATAAATTGCCAAAGTTCAGTGCTTCTGAAGTGAAAAAGATGTCCTATCAGTACATTTAACAAAGAATTGCAATTGTGCTCCCACATGAGAGAAGCAGCTTCCTGGACGTGGGTGTTTCATTTAAACTTTTAAGAGGACATCAAAACACATTTACATGAATATAGATCAGTGTTTCCGCTGGGTGATTTAAATGCATCTTACAGCTGTGGAGAACGATTTTCTCAATATTCAAAACATCCTTCTTAAAAGGAGGAATTATTAACTTATTTCTTTCTTTTTATACACACCAATAACATCAGCCCCACCTCTGAACCCCTGTATTTTCTTAGCAGCAACCCTCACGCTCCTTCTGCTTGCCCTGTCCCCAAACTCCAACCCTTCTGCCTAGCAAACATTCTGTGGCACACTGAGCTCAGGATGAGTGCTTGGTGGCAGACACACCTCACACCCAAGCACACCTGAAGCCATCACATATCCCAGCACAGAAATCCTGAGTTTGTAAAATCAGGTCTTTCCAGTACTAATATGGGTGTGCTGGAAGAATGGCCACGATGAGGAAATCTTCATCTATGAAACCTGCTGACTCCGGGTGTGTCTTCTAGAACACCAGGATAATTTATTTTTATTTTCTTTTAAATGAACTAAGAAACCCCACGGTTGTTTCTTTTGCTGGAATGAGAGGGTACAGAATCAGTTTTGGACTTTTTCCAGGGTAGTTCAATGGTGCTCACTTTGCAGCTCATCTGTGTGGGTGAGGGCAGTGATGCAGCCCTATCAGCTGATCTCGGGAATGTGATCCATTAGAGAACCATCCTGCCCTGAGGGACCAAACACAGGGTATGTATGGAAGGCTGCATGAATTAATGCTGCACAGACCGGTAATGACTTCTGATTAGATAATATAATACATCCCTGAGCAATCAGCACAGAAAAAACACCCCAGATTCTGCCACCAGTTCCTCCACTGCTACACGATTCACAGATCATGCACTTTCCCCAAGTACGTGTTTCATTTTCTAAACACTGTACAGCAAAATGTGTGGTGTTCAGAAAGATATTTGCCAGGGTAGAATGAGAAAATACATCTTTTACTGACTTGGTGAGTTCCTGGGATGTTCTCCCCTATTTTTATATCCCCAGAGAACAGCAGCATGCTCTTTGAGAGTGTCACTGGAAGTCAGTGATGAAGATCATCACCAAGAAGTTTGACACAGCAGTACCAAAAAAGGAAATATGGCACAACAGAGGAAGCCCCTATCTTTGCCTTGAAAATATACCTATAATTCATAAGGTTTGGTTAAATCCATGGAGTAAAATGCATAGAAAATAAACTAGCTCCCTTTACTTTGCTACTATTCCCAAAAGTTTTTAGAGTACAACAACGTAATACCAACATGGCTCAAAGTCATGGAAAATATCTTTTGATTTCAAAATTAAGGAATGTTGCAAAATTCCAATTTCTTGAGTATCAGAAAATCATTATTTTTGCTAACCTCCTCTGTAACAACTCCATCAACCTTTCCAAAATAATGGTTTTTGTAGCAAAAAGGCCTTGGAACTTACTGAATTCTAATCTCTCTTCTATAATCTTACCTCTAGTTGCACAACTCTCAAAAGTGAAGTTTGCCCATTTATCCAGTAATCATCTTTCTCTCTTCAGCCCTTATAACTGTTTCATCTGCAACAGCATTTATTATCAACAAAAGCAGAGTGAAAACCTTATTCAGTGACTTTTTTTGCCCTTTCATTACTTATTCAGGATGATTAAATCTGATCTGGAGCAATTTCAAATTGATTTTTACATCTGAAATACCAAACACAACAACTTGCCATTTCTCTCCCTTTTGTTAGAGCACTGAATAATTATGTTATGCAAGAGTTAAACATTTAATCTTTCTCTCAGTGAAAAGAAGAGTGGTCAATTCACAGGAGCTGGTGAGAGGAGAGCCTCAGTTCAGTTTGCAGTCCCATCTGGCATCCCTTGCCCAGACCCTCAGAGCTCCAGCCTGAGCACCTCAAGGAAGTGATGACTTGAGACTTCTCCAGTAAAAGCACAGCACACACACACTGGTTTGCTGAGCCAGCTGGGGGATAAGGGAGGGCTCTATCATGAGAAAATCTTCAAAAAGTGAAATCCAAGGTCTGAAAATTAAACTAGAACAAATGCTTTCCTTAAACATTCACCCGGATAAAAAGAGGGGTAACTCAGCATACACTGAACAAGGAGGGAAGAATCAAGGCTGGCATCCCCCTCCACAACAGCTCGGATATTTTAGCAGATTTACTGCCAGCCTCCAGCCCTTCTGCTTTGGATCATGCAGCCTCAGATCAAGAATTAGATCTAGGGAAAAAGCCATCGGTTCAGGGACTATTAGCAGCCCTTTGTTTTCTAAAGTGACCAATGTTTCCAAAAGATGCAACATCTTTTCTTTTTCAATAAGGATTTTGCAAGAAGCTTATCTGCAATGAAAAAAAACACCACCACTTTATAAAAAGTATTACAAAAGTCATTTTTACAGTTACAGTAAAAGACCACAACACAGACGTTAAGAGTCTGTCCCTCAAAACCACAGGTCTTTCATTTACTTGGTGGTTTGGGATTTTTTGTTTGTTGTTTTTAAGTAAAATACTATATTTGGGGGTTCTTGTATGTATTTGGTTTTTTTCTGCCATCATGTAGAAGCTGCAAACATTTTCCTGTTTTTCTCTAATTTGGTGCCAACATCAAACTGGAAACTTTTTTTTTTTTAATGAAAACCGAGATTCTGATGAAATACAAGACCTGTGGTTTTTAGGAAAAACAAAGTATCACAAGATTTGTCATAAAAACACAGGGTTGGCAACAGTAACAAACTTATGTACAGTAGCCTGCTATTTATAGGTGCACTCACAAGTCTGCAGACATATTTCTGCTCTCCAGTAACAAACCTAGGGGAAAAAAAAAGGCTCAGCTACAATTATCACGGAAGCCTGTCACGTTTTCAGTCAAGAACAAAATGAAAGTGGCACAAAACCCAGATCCCCATCTGGCAGAAATCAAACAGGATCCAACTGCGGTCACACAAACAACAAATTACATAAAATGAGATTCTGGTCCTAAAACTCTGTACACATCCTAAAAAAATCCTAAAGTCCTGAAAACCAAGGGCTCAGCTGTATTAGAAAGGGCACTTCCCTGTAATGGGCAGCAAAGGGAGGGATGTACATTCCTTTACATATCCAGGGGCTCCCTCTGCCACACCAGCCCACGGCTGCACTGACGGGTGTCTCTGACACTGCACAGGTGATTTTCACACTCCTCAGTGACTTCCTTCACTGAACAGCTCCTTTGTTCCTTACAGGCTGAGGTTTAAGTTAATATCCACCTCCAACTCTTCTGGCCCCTGTTTTCCTGTGGCTGCTCACAGGACATGCTCTGGGGGTTAGCACAACCCCACAGCATGGACTGGGGATTGTGGCTCTTTTTTTGATTATTTAAGAGTGATTCACACATAATATGACAACACTGCTCAAGTCCAAACTCCTAATATCAATAATAAATCTGTTTATACACAAAAGCAAGGAAACCTTTCAGATATCTTTAGAAGATGCAGCTGGTTTGACTTTTTTTTTTAGTTACCTATAAAGAAATGCATAGCTTCTTTCTGATCAATGTGTTGCCTGCAAGCTCCAGAGCAAGAGCAGAGCTGTTTGTCAGCCACCAACTCTTTGTCTACACAGTTAAGGAACTGTGACACAGCGATGCTTATCACAGTTTTAGTATTTTCTCCTTGGAAGAAATGATGCTGATAAATCTCAAGTACAAGTGATAGCTATCAGAGAGCAGGATGGTTACTGTACTTCCATTTTCTATAGCCCAAACTCTGCCAGCCCAGGTTAGCAGAGGCTTCTTCATGTGCTCTGGGGTGCTCAACCAAGAATCACAAGAACAAAAGAATAATTAAGGAATTTCCCTTACAATATTCTCTTACTTGTGAAAGAGTAAGCTCTAATTTCATGATGTTGGGCCTCCCACCTTCAGGCAGTCTCAGAACTGCATCCCCAGTGGATCTCAGAACATCAACCCTGCAAAATACAATTCCATTCAGTTCTTCAGGCTCCACCTGTCCCAGCAACAAGATTCAAGGGAAAGCATGATTCACTGAGAGGTCCTGGCAGAAAAGGGATTTTAAAGGTTATTTAGAGCTGCTTTCTGTAGTCAGTGAACTGGTAGCCAGGGAATTGCTGCTGCTGGGAATGCACAGCTCCCTTTCAATAAGCTCCTGAAATGATGAGCCTGCCACGGTCTTTTTATTGAAATTACAGGACAGCAAAGGAGAGAGAGGCTTGTTTCTTCACGCAGTCCTTTGCAGAAGCAAGGCTACACAGAAGGGCTGCTCTGACTGGTAATACACTCTGCCTGTCAAAGCAGCCTATCTTCCATGGAGCACACTTGCACATTATCTATTATTGAACACTTCTAGAGCACAGAGCAATCTCATTATGCAATGAAAACAGTTCCTATAAAGGCATCTATGCAAGTGTGATGCGTTTTTTCCCCACAACATTTTTACATTACTCTTCCAGCCTTCCCCTTTTCACACCAGCTGCAGTCGAACTACTCGCTGGCCTTGATGCTTACAATGTTGGATGTGATAGGAACAGACTAGACATTGTTTTAACACAGGAAGGTTAATTTAAAATAACCCTCCTAAGCTGTTCATACTGCAAGACAGCAACATTACGAGGAGAAGACATGGATTCATAAATAGGATCAGCTTTCAATGCTCAGAGCAGTGGTAGAGCACTTGTCATGAACAGGCTGTGCCGGGTCTCCAGGGGAAGCGCAGCCTCAGCTGCCGCTTACACAGCTCCTTCTGTCAGTCACTCACAAAGCAATGCCAGCTCCTCCTGCTCAACAGCCTTGCTCTTCATCTCCTCAAGGTAAATGCTACCATGAGAGATGAAAGGTAGAAAATGCTCCATAGCATGCCTGCTACTGTATTTCAGCACCAGTTGGCTTTTGATGTATCTGTATCTCCCAGCAAATGAGCCAGCCTCTGAAATTAGGCTGATTGTTATAAAATCATCATTTAAAGGAGCCTTAGAAAGATTTAAGAAAAAACCACGGGATTTACAATCACACACATGTATTAGAGGCAACCAGAAACCACTACTTAAAGGTTCTGTAAGTCCTGCCATAACCATTTTTTGAGGCATTTTTGTCATCTTAGTCTCTACTCCCACGACTGACCTTGACTTTGCATCCTCCCCTTTGAACAAAGCAGGAATAATATCTCAGAGTGCTCAGGAGGAAAGTCTAGCCAAAAAGTTACACTGCCTTCAGATGCAGCAAAGGATTAGAATTCCTGAAGCTGTCATGGACTTTGTCAAGCCTTTTAAAGCACAATTAAATCTGTCTCTTCCTCGTGATCAACCTTCTTACAGGTCCACAAAGACAGCATGTAGGCAGGCTTGCATGACGGCCACTCAAAACTATTTTCCTGAATCCTACAATACAAAGACTGCTAAATGTTGCTTTCCAAATGCCATAAAAATATCATACTGAGTTAAAAATCAGGGATCATCTTGTACTACCCCACTGAAAAGGCTATTGATTACTCCATAGCCACCTTTTTAGTTTAACACTGTGGGCTTTTTCTTCTATTTTAATAAAGTTATAATCCAGAATTACTGTTTTAATGAAAATATGGTAGAGGGGAGAATGAACCATGTAACTGTCATGGAATCATTACTAAAGCCCAGAAGTTTCTTAAGGCTTGTTTCTAACTCCAAGGCCTCTGCTAGCAAAAAACAAAACAAAACAAAACAAACGAACAAAAAAATTAAAAAAAATACTCCAGGGTAGCAGTTCACACTGGCATAAATCATTCAGAAAGCAGTGATATAACAGTGATTAATTCATTACCTTATTACAGTGTAAAAGAACCATATGAAAAATTTTGGAAAGAGCTCTCCACAGATGGGAAAAAGCCAGCACCGAACTGGTGATGAACATTTTGCCTTCCATTTGTAATTCCACCTGAGAAGATGCAGATTTTAGCTGTGCTCTGTGGCCACTTCACAAAAAAAAAATCTTGTAACAGTGTTGAATTCTCCTCCTCCTCAGGGGGTAGCAAACCTGTGTGAGCACGTAGAAGAAAACAGAGGGCTTCTGACTAAAGTTTTATTTTTGCTGCCTGGGCAAATTATTATTTATTGTTACCTTTTTTCACCAGCAGCTTTTCTGGGAGAAAAAAAATGCATCCAGATGTCTCACTGGAGAACAGTGAGACATGTCACTTTGTAAAGGGTGAAGGACAAGGCTTTTACAAGGCCATGAAAATGCTAACAGGAAAATACTACTGATTTTTTTTTTAATTGAAATTCCAGAGTCAGCAAGTCTTTACAAAGATAAGCAGTTTCAGTAAAAAGAAGTGAGATGGTAATAAAAATATTCTTCTAAAGAACCAGTGGAGTTGGATCTTTGGTAAAACAGGAAATGAAGGAGGAACGATGATGGGGAAAAAAGGATAAACAAACAAACAAATTAAAAAAAAAAAAAAAAATAAAGCTCCTGTAGGAAAACAGCATCTGTTGAAATAGAAAATATCTGTCAAACAGCCCAAACCACACTATTTCATGGTATCTATTTTTTCCTCCTGTTAGTCATGGTTTGCAGGAGTTTTATAACCATGGAATGATGCAGCTGTTAAAAAAAAACACAAACCTTTTCAGTTTATTAATAGATGCTATAAAAATAAATACTAATTTTTATGTTCTCTGCTTTTGAGTAGATCCAAAGTAGCACAAAACAAATCAAAAAGCAGACACTCACAACAGAAGATATGACTAAGCCACATCAAGCAGATAAGAGACCAAACTTCAGACACACTGCTAAATCAAATTGGTATTTACATGTAAATATTTTATCTTGCACATAAACTATTTGTCTCAACACCAGTAAAATCAACGAGGCCTACACAGACAACTCACGTTAGCACTGGAAGTGTTTTCCTTCTCAGGGCTGTACTGAAGCAGCACATCATAGATACTGCAGATTTGAAAGTAAAACTGGTGAAGAATAACACAATATGAAAAGTACACACTTTTTTATCATTATCCCAGCATATCTATGTATGGTTTAAAATAAGAGATTTTACTCCAAGGACTAATAAAGATTTTATAAATACCAAAGAACTATGTGACAACATTACAACAGTTACTAAGAAGCCCTTATCCCTGTTTTTATGACTATCCCTCTCCTATACATGATGCAACAAAGAAAACTACATTCTCTTGCCTAGTTTCAACTCTGGGGTTTTCACAGGCAGTCTGGTACGAACAAGAACCAAAATGAATCAGAAGCTATGTGAGAATTCAAACTATGCATTAAAAAAAGTGGTGCTGACAAAATAATCCAGCTCATTCACATTCTCTCCAACACATGCTCTTCTGTTTCTGCTTCCAAAGGAAACTAGCAAGAAGCACAGAAAAGTTTACACAGCATTCTGAACCAAACTGAACTTAGAAAGGAGAAACCCTAACAGAAGAAGCAAAACTATCAGATACCATCCCTGAAGAATTTAGGTTGATATGATCAAGGCCAGGAGAAAAGTCACTTGAGCTCCCAATTCAAGTTCTGCTGCCAAGTCCCACTGTGGGAGGTTTTAAGCAGACCTGCAAGCTTCTACTCCCATCTGTAAATGGCACTTGTCTGGCACTAGGTTTAAAAATGAAAAACGTTTCAGACAGATATACTTGAGGAAGCCCTCTCTAACCAAGAGTGCTGTTTTACTCCCAGAGTTTTTAAGTACAATGTACTTTACTTCCTGCATAAAGTATGGGAAGAAAATTGATGTCCAGTTTCTCATTTATATTGCAGATACTCACTTCCCTCACCTAGTCTGTGGAAACTGAAGTTTTCAATAAGGTGTGTTCTAAGGAGGGAAAATAAGACAAATCTTGCTCAGCTTTTTGTAGTGCTGTCTTCCACATATGCTATTTTTGCCCTGTGATTCAAAGAAGATATATTATGCTTTAAATAACTGCTTACGTGAGGAATGGAGTAAAACAAATAGTTCAGAAATTCCTAATAGGCTTACATCTATTTACATACAGGTAACTATGAAGAGTACGGGTAAGAAACAAATACGTGACAGAAATTAATTAAAAAAACACTCAAAACCATTGAAGAGCTAAATTCAGTGCATGGTTTATTTGCAAGAAGCTATGTAACCATCTTTTACTGTAACTACAAGTGACAAATCAGAAAGAAACAAATTGAATTGGGAGTTCCTAATCCTTGTGACAGGACGTTCAATACCACATTGAATTTTAAAAATTGAGACCAATTGCAGTAAATATGCCTCTATTTTATTTCAATAAACTATTTTCTCTGTACAAAAGTTGGAAAGGCTTAAGTTTATGAAAACATAAGCCACGGACAAAGCATGTAAGAAAAATGGTATCAAAGAACAAAATCCAGATGAAATTTTGCATCTGTTGCATACAAAACGCTCCACCCGCACTCAGCTGTGTCAGGAGAGAAAGGAGGCAGACACAGTTACTTATTTCTGCTGAGGGTTCTTTGCTTCTCAGCGTGCTCCACAATTTTTTCTTCCACATAGAGCCCCTTTCTCTTTCTCACTGCATTCATGTACTTGCGGGCCTGGTTCTCCGAGTCTGCCTTCTCCCCAAAGTGCAAATATTCCTCCTCAGTCGTTGGGACCCAGAAAGGGTCACTTGAAATGATCTACAAAAGGAAACAAAGAAGAGTAAAGTAGTACAAAAGGTTATTAGCATATTTCAAGTAATCAGCTGCTGAAGTAGAGAGCCTGCAATTAGCTATGGAAGCAGAAAACAAGAGTTAACTTTTCAAACTCAGCTGCAATTATCTGCACAGTTTATTCTAAAAGCAACTTCAACTGCCCATCAGCAAATTGCCAAATAATGTTCAGAAAATTATCAATTTTCAAGAGAGAATTCCTTATATAGGATATTATCACGCAACAATTGAATTAGAATTTGTCAGAACTGAAGATCTGTGCCCATTTCTGTACCCTGTGTTTTCCAATCCCGAGTTGGACAGATGGTTTAAAAATCACTGTTTCTGGTTCTAAAATATTTAGCAGAGCTGTTCTTGCAGCCCTCCTCTAGAACAGATTTTGGATCTAACATGATCAGAGAATAACTGGACATGCCTTTATTTCCTGTTCTTCCTATATACCCCACACTTCTGGGATTACCATAGAGGGTATTACCAAGAACCCTAAATATGAACATTAGGAAGGGATGGAATTGACCCTATAATGTTACAAAGGTTCTACTGCAAATTTCAAGAATACTAATTTTACTTGATTGTAGATTTCCTCCCAAGATGCAGTTACAGGTAATATATTTCTACTAAAAAAACACCCTACAAATAATACTGTATTCATTTCTTAAACAAAATCCTCATGGAAAAAGCAGTCCAGACAAGTATTAGTTACTGCAAGAATCACAATAGTTGTAACAACTGAGCATATTACTCTACAATAATGTCTGAAATATAAGCACAAGCACTAATAACTGACAAGGAGAGAACTAATTTTCCTAAATCATTAATTTTAGCTTAAGCCTTTTTTACCATCACAAACTTTCTCATCTGACAAACCCTTTCAATTTCCATATGGTATTTCAACATAAGCAAAATGTCCTAAAGCTCAGGTTACACAAACTAGCAAGAAGTGGATTAAAAAACTATGACTGAAGATAGACTATTTGCTCCAGAAATATTGACAATTGTGGAGTCCTAATTTAATACCTCATCTTAAATAACTTCCAACACCACCACACAAATTACACTTTATGGGGAGTCAGAAGAATGACTATGGCAGCCTAATTTGTATTAGGCAATACTGTAGGTTCAATCTTGCAAAAATGGGATGTAAAGCTAAACCAAGAATAACAGTTCTGGTTTGCTAGAGTTAAGCACATGCATAGACTTGTTAATTTAAGTGGGTATTACTCCTGGTGAAAGCGACAGCCAATCTCCATTATTTACATGGGAAATGACTATGCACAGGGTTGTCTGGCTGAAAACCAAAAGCAAGCAGAGCTCAGAAATAAACAGTCTGAAACTCAGCTTTCCAAATTTTTCTGTGTTTATTTTTTACCATAAACGTAAGGACTGTCTAACCACAGAAGAATCTGCTTGAGTCATACCCACTCTGATGTCTTGCAGAGCCTTATAACCAAGACACAGAAACTTACAGGTGATTCCTTGACAGCTTATATCAATAAAAAAGAATGGTCCCCACTCTACGAGAGTTTGAAAGTTTCACTGTTATTTTATGCACATGAAATACAGAGAAAGGGCACTGAAGATTGCACATTGACTTGATGAAGTTGTACTGATGCTCATCCTGAACATCTTAATTATGTAAAGCTACCAGGGACTTCCCCTTTCATGATCTGCCTAAAGAGCTGAACAAACAAAAATTTCCAAGTCGCAGAACACATGAAGAAGGTGATTCATGCTCAATGGATTTGCTTCAGACTGTACTGCTGAGGGAGGTTATACAGCTACAAACTCTTAAGTTAAAGACTGTTACTATGCCCTTTGAAGACTTTTTTTTTTAAACTGGCAAAAAATGTAACACAGAGATTATGCCCAGAGAGACAGTGGTTCTTGAAGAATGAATATAACAGAGGACTCAAAAGTATCCAAAATTGAACTTAGAGATCTAATCTACCTGTAAATATTTAGATACTGTAGTGATGGATGTTTAAGAAAATCCCCAGGTTTGACAGCCTGGCTCTTTCAATACTTGATGAAAGACTTGCACTGCTGAAGTTTTGCACTGGATATTTCTTCCACTGACAAGAATTCTTAATGCTTCAATGGGTCTCAGGGAAGTCAGCATAACAGCAGGTTTGAACATACTATTTAGTATTTATTAGCCAGCAAGGGTAAATCTATTTCAGCACAGGGTTAAAGAATCCTGAGTGAACCTTGTACTGCTACAAGGTGCAAAGCAGTGCTGTAAAGAGGTTAATTAGGTTTCCAAGAACTACCTCAGGAGATAGCCTGGCTTATCAAACTGCCTAAATAATTCAGTCACTACACACTGCTTCTAGAGCAAGATCTGGTGGCATCAGAAGGTTTCTGTGAGAAGACCACACCTCCCTAAATGGTGCAGATCCACTACAGAAGATGAAATTACTCAGCATGTGTGTTCCCATGCCCTGGTAAGCAATGGGAAAGAGGAACCTGACCCATGGAGGTCACTGTAACCCTATTATGACACACAGGGGTGTTACTGACACAGTGACCCACACAAAAAGTAGGAAGATTTTATTTTTTGAAAGTTCCGATTCTGTGAGTGAAGGCAAAGGCACAAACTAGACTGCTCCTCTTTATTCCTATCATATTAATACATCAAGGCAAATGTTTACAGCAGGTGGCATCCATCATTCCCTGTGCTCTGTTAATACAGTGCAAGCATGCAAAAGGAGAACAGTCCCAATGCATTGTCATCAATTTCCCTACAATGGGAACTGTCAGAATGGTGGGTCTGGGTTTCCTGGAATCAGAGCTAAGAAGCTTTTTAGGTCCTGAGCTATTGTTTGTATTCATGGGAACCACACAGGGATGGTTCTGGAATTTGTAAAAGAAATTGAGTTTTTGTCTGGATGGAGCCCTCAGTGATGAATTAGATTCTAAATGGACCATTTCCTTCTGGAATATGGTATAGTTATTTCACAGAGGGCATTTGCTGTGGATCCTGAAAGATCTATAGTATCAAAGCAGAACAGACACCCAGAAACATTACTTATTCTATGTTGCACACCACTTTTAATTTAAAATATTTAAATGTTTCCATATACTAAGTTTTCAGTACAAAACTAAAACGTACAGCCTAAGACTCCTCTTAAAACCAGAAATGTGACAGCATCTTGATAACACTTTAACCAAAAGTTACATTCCTGAACTAAAACCTCAATCAAATGAGAACCAGACATTCAAAATAAGATGCCTTCCACAGATGAAAAACCTTTAAGTGCCTGAAGCAATTCAGTTACCCTTCTATCAAAGGTGTGCCTCTCTCTCACTCTACCAGTGTGTTCTGCGTCTGGGAACCACTGAGCAGGGGGGAAAAGAAAATTACCACAGCCAGACTTTATGTCCCAAGTATAACAGACAGAAGATGTCAAGAAGCACTAATACTAGGAAAAAGACTCTGTAAAACCAATGGTATTATGGTATTGTTAGCATTATGATAAAGTACATTTTCAAATACCTCCATACTGTGTGTGACTTGGGAACTGGAAAATTCAGCACACCTTTTCTCCAGGAATATTTTTAGGACTTGGGAGATTTTCTTTTTAACAGCATGAACTAGCCAGTGGTTATTTATTACTCAACACCAGAATTCTCTGACAGGAACACCACCAGCCCTAACTCTGCAAACAGCCCAGCACACACATGATTACTCCTCCAAGAGTACATGACAAAGTGCTTCCTCCTTAACACAACTGAGCATTTCTATACATCTGCAAGGCTACTCTGAAAGACATTTATTTTAAAAAGTGAACTCTAAATTGAGATCTGTGTAGTGGATCACTACACAGTGACCAGCATTATTCTATTAGAAAACAAGCTTCTCCTCTAAATGCAGCCATATAAAATGCAACACAGGGAAATGAAACAGTGCACAGCAGCTGATACAATTTTTAAATCTGTTATTGCAAACACAATGCCTAAGTGATGGAAATGTTCTTATTAAAGGAGCACTGAAATTAAGGAACATTTAAAATTAATTTTCATTGCTTTATTTTCTATGGGTGATATAATTTGTTTAAAGTATGACTATCAGCATACCTGTAGAATTCCATTATGATGAAAAGAAAAATAAAAACTTTCAGTCAAATGCATGAAGTGTGTCCCATTGCTCACTGAAGAACCCACTTTAGGTATAAATAAAACTGTTTATAACGTAGTCAGCTGGAATTAGGTATTTCAAAAGAAGTAAATAGATTACTTCTAACATTGCAAGTGAAGAGCATTTCTTAGAAGAAGAAACCATTCTAAAGCAAGATGTTTCATTAAAAACAACAACTATTCAAACCAACACACCCAAATAATGAAGTCTCATAAGACTTGTTAGTAAGAGCATGCAGAGTAGCACAGGCAAAACAGATGTCACTCTCTTTTAGCTTAACAACTACACATTAATTATTCAAGCTATAAATGCTTGTATCTCTGTGAGAGACATAGAGACATAATCTGAATACCTGTAATAATAATCAATAAAAATAGAAATACTATGAGCATACTATGTCAATACTGATAGATGACAGTGTATACTAATCCTGCAAATGATTATGTGAGATAATCAAGCTTTTCAGTACGACACGAGTTAGAGCAGACCACTCGCAGTTCAAGAAGAGTTGGANCCCAGATGGCTCCAATAGTGATCCTGATCCCATTGTCTAGTGTATTTCACAAAATGATGGTAAGAAACAGTTTCTGCCTAAGGCACCCTAATCACGGAAAACAAGGTTGAGAGAAGCATCAAAAGCAAACAGAAGGGATCTGCCTAGTTCATCCAAAAGGTCAGGGCAGACTTGGGAACACAGCCATGCCCCTGGTAGCATTTCCCCTACTGGTCCTCACTGTCTGATGAAGACAGAAAGTTTGTATTGAGCCAAATATCATCAGTGTGAAAAACACTTTATTTGGACCATGAATAGAAAGAGCAGTCTTACACTGTCTGATGGAGATTTTAAGACCAGCAAACCACATCATGGCCATTGAGAACTGCTCAATAAGAAATCCCAAGAATCACCAAGGTCAGTGTGGCTGGGCACTACCACCAGCAGCCATCAGAAAGCCAGGAAAAACATTATGCCAGAAGTTCTCTCATCTTAAAAAAAATATCAAAAGAACTATTATGCAGAATTTCAAAGACAATATGGGCTCCAGTGGATCAGAATCCTTTCTAGTTTTGAAAATTTGATGGCNAAACCACATGTAATATGCTGGGTGATGTTGCACAAGTGGCTCTGCACAGTGCACAGCCAAACTCAAGGCAACTTGGATAATGGCAGTGTGCTTCCAGAACAGAGAATACCCTGCATGAATGTACTGGGCATGTAGATACCCTGCAAGTAAAAGAAGCATCCAAATCTAT
>WEIU01008943.1:397984-441060 GCA_013389925.1 Aegithalos caudatus
CAATATATAATTGAGACAGCCTAGGCCTGAAAATGCCTGGTTAGATACAAGAACTCCTCTTCCAAGACACATTGTAATAATGAACATTTACACAGTTAGCTATAAACTCATACAAGTTTATTTTGGCTCAGGAGCATCCATCCTTGTTTGTGTCTCAATCAGTGACAGCAAAGCTTTAGCCTTGACTTCAGCCAGGAGCTGTTAACGGGAATTTGGTAACTGGAAATAAAAAAAGGAGATGTGTGGCTCTACTGCTGCATTTTTTCCTATTACTTAAGAAACATGTATTGAGAAAGAGAATTAAAGCCACACCCCTCCCACTTGTATTTACTGTTTCAATTAGCTTCAGATGCCCCTGCCAAAACAACTTTTTGTATTTGAAAGGTTCCAGGTTCCTCAAATTCATTTATGTGCCTAAGCTGTCACTGGTGCAATAATTGTGTAAAATTACAGTTCAAACCTAGAATAGATTCTCTCTCATTACCTCAGCCTGCTTCCTGTTTAATGCAAGCCTAACAATCTCATCCAGCAACTTCTATATTAAGCCCCATCTTCCGAGCTGTAAAATGACTTACCATTCGTAAGGCAGGAATTAAAATTCAGAATATAAAACTGACAGAGATTCAGAAGTCTCACATTCCTAGCAATTATTACACACAGCCGTTCTCTTACCTTTCTCCAGAGCCCTGAGGCACCTTCTAGGCACTATTCTACTTAGGAGGGATAATGACAAAGAATTCTGATTAAATGTGTTTACAGTTCACTCATGTCCCCCTCAAGAATAAAAGTATGTTTAATAGGTAATCTTCACACAATTTAAAAGATGTGATTTAACAGGAATACTATACATTTCACAACTTTACAACTAGTAGATGTCTTTGACAATTTTTGCTGAAAATTCAATCAGCAACTGAATAGAGCCACATGCATTATTTTTTTTAGTTTTAACACAGATTTCCCAAATGGGATGAGAGTTCCATTATTCTAAGGACTGTGCAATCACAAATACCTTCTTGTTCAAAATGTTATGATTAAGATAAAATAACATCACTGAAAAAAAGATTTAAGTACAAAGAACTGAGAACAAAAGAAATAGGCTCAAACAAAAACATACACTAACTAAAGGTATATTATTAATTCAAATTTTAAAAAAATACAGCCAGTTCATAATTATCCGAAAGTTAAATATTTTAAACTAACAATTAAATAACAAAGTTTATATTGAAATCTAAGAAAGTACTGCCAAGTAAACCCAACACATCTAACATTTGCCTAACTTTTAGAATTTGTTTAAGCTGGGACTAAACTGAAAGCTCCCACTAATGGTTACTTGGTGCTGTCCTTTACAGGCAGGAATAAATTGCATAAGCATGCCAGAAGAAATTAATAAAAAAGGAGTATCTGACAAGACAGACCTTGATGTATGTATTGCTCCATCCCTTGGGGCTGGACCAATCTGAACTACACAAGATCCATTCATTAACTGATTTTTTTAAAAAAAAAATCACAATATCATTTCCACAGAGACCAAACTGGCTTAATTTAAATGTAGGCTCTATCACTGACCTTTCTGTGTTTAGAGTCTACAAATCATGGTAATGAAATATAACAGAAGAGTGAACTCAAACCTCAATTCTTTAAAGATAGTCTATGCATGTGATTTCCATGAGACAAAGTGTTTGGAAGTTTAAAAATCCTCTGAACTGTCTACTTCACTTTGTGTAAAACGAGGTTAACAACACATTAGAAGGAATTTGTGTGGATAAATACATGTCCCAGGTACTCAGCTAATGAGCTGAGCACACTGAGAAAACACCAGCAGCACAAAGTTCATTCAGAACACCATGGAAAGGTCTGGAGAGTGTGCAATTAAAGCAGCAGCCACACTCTCACTAACACATTTTAACACTAAGGAAAAAACAGTTCAGGATTACACAAAGTTCACATCATATTACCTTACACAGTGATGCATTAAGTGGTAGGGATTCAAATAAAGTGCTGGTGTTTAACATGCACATGTGGAATCCCTGCAGCCCCTTGACATAATGCCTAGGGTCTGGCCTTGGGAGGACAGATCACAGATACATGCACAGATACATACACCATAATTCATCAGTAAAGTGACAATGTCAAAGTCATGTGCAACATCTGATGTAACTTTGTGCAGAATTCAAAGAGAAGAAGGAACAAGAGCTGAGATACAAACCACTTCTCATGGTTTCTCTGTCATACTAACACTGGAGATTCTGAAAGCTGCATTTATTTAGAAATTGTCTTGATGGTGTGAGAGTAACATGCACTCCTTCTGCCATCACTGCAGAGAGATAACATGACTAGTAGCTTATTTTATCACAAAAATATGTGAGCATGGCTTTCATGGAGACAAATAAAACCAATCCTCCCCCACGGACAGATTCCTCAGGTGGACAAGCGACTGGCTTACACAGTAATTTTCCTTCTACCAATGCATTTAACATACTAGCTACAATTATAATCTCTCTCAGAGGTCAGCATTAGAAAATGTTGCCAGTTGTTCAAATCTCCCTGTCCTCTGCAAACCTATAATGATGTGTGAATATTTTCCAATGTGAAATTTGTAGCATCTGAGAGTGAATGTACATACCAAGGCTTGGGGATAGAGGGGGCGGCTTGAGAGCCACAGGGTTCATGTTTTTGCTTAGTGCTGGAGCACAGGAGCTACAAATCCTAAAGAAACTGGCACAGAACAATGGTTAGCTGGAACTGACGTCCTTCTGGCTGATATTCCTTTAGGGCACTGATGTCAAAGGTTCAGACAAAAGACCACTAAAGCCACAAAACCTCACCAGCTGCACTTCAGAGGAGACCATCCAGAACTGACAAGATTACTGTACACAGTACAGCCAACACTCACTGGTTTGAGGTACCTGATCTGTAACTGGCTGTAAACAAGACCCAAAATATTTAACTATACTCAAAAGATGCAGTTTGTTTCTTTGTGTGTACACTATCTGCGAAGGGTTGTCTTTTTTATTTTTTTCTTTTTTGCATTCTGTGCAGCTGTTTATGCTTTTGTGGTTCTATGTGAAGTTGGACATAGTTACAAGAAGATTAAATGAATCAATATAAGGGAGGAGAGCTAAGTCCTTGGTGCCTGCATTTACTAACACCAGTAAGGTACCACTGCCAAGTGAGACATAATGTACTTTTCCAAGTGTTCTGTTTCAAGTGCTCTTTCAAATAATCTTCCCAACTCCTTTGCTAGCATGTGGCCAGTTTGCAGAGGTCCTCCTTTTCCATTATCATCCACATAAAATTCCTGATGCAGTTACCACAGTTACTAACAAAGAAATACAGTTATTGGAGTATTTTACAGATGCTACCTAGGGGGACAACTTAGCTGTGGATGAGGAATCCACACCATGTGAAAAAGCAGCACATTCTTCAGAGAAACATTGGTAAGCAGCCCATAGCTGGCAACTGCAGGGAGTGTCACTGACCTCAAAAATCTACTGTTGGTTGTACTCAGAGACTTGACATTTGAGGTGACAAAATAAATCAGAAGATCAAACAAACAAAGATTTTTTTCATCTATTTACAAAAGATTCTATTGTTTTCTAACACCAAATAAAGGAACACTTGACCAAAACAAACAAAAACTCCCAAACAAACCCAGAAAAACCTACACTTTGAAGTTATTTGAAAATTTTAGGGTGGTAGGTTTATACCCACTGACTTTTGCCCTCAAAGCTACTTTTAGCTTCTTCAGTGGAGTCTCCTGAGGAGCCCAAAAATGCAGGTGTGTTTGTCTTGAACAAGGAGCTCTGATTTACAGCCTTTTCTTTTTCTCCCTGAAGATCTACTCTCCACATCACTGGAACAAATTACACTGCACTTTCAGCTGATGACACTCCTGATCAGTTTTGCCACTTTCTACTTGCTTTACACCTACACATTCAACTCTTCCTTTCTTTAAGTGATAAGGATGACCAAAAGGAATGATTGTGAGGACACTACTACTTACTATCAACAGACTTAATTTTGAGAGAATGAAATCTATTCAATTTGCCCTTTAAGCATGAAAATTTATGTTGGCTTGGAATATGGAAGGTGCCTGCTTCACTTTAAGAGGTTAACTTTCATGTGCATTAGATTTACTGCTACATTTATTTTCTGTTAGTGGTACATTGAGGCTGTTTTGTGGTTTTGATTTTCTTCCCATTCCACAAACAAGTTTACCAGAGAACTCATGAAAAAGGGCACATAAATTCAGGAAAACACATCTATAAAGAAGCAGTTTCATTTATGAAAGACTTACTTTCTATTGAAATAAAAAAGCACCCCATCTAAACAAAATAGAAATACATTTCTGAACAGCATATCTACAAAAAGAAATAATTTAAGGCTTTAAAACTCATTTCAAAAAGGAATGAATCAAAAGTCTTGACCAAAATTTAACCTTTTTTGCTTATTATTCCAGCCTGCCACATCTACAGGAAATAGATCACCAAAACAGATGGAGTGAATAGATATTTTTACCTCCCAGTGGCTGAACACCAGCTGTGGACTGGCCAGGCCACTGGTTCTCTTCCTGATTTCATCAGCAAAGCCAAAGCTTTCTGCTACTGGCAGGACTGCCTTAATAATAAACACATCCGTCCCCTCCTTCATCTCCTCCTGTAGCACTCTGCCTTCCCTTTTGGACAGCACAGCGTACACACGACCTGCAGAGACACAATTCCCATCAGCTCACCCACATATTACATCCTGCAGCATGAAGAGAAATATGTCAGTATTTGTTCAGGAAGGTTCAGCTCTAAGCAAAGTGTGGAACTTCTGTGGCTAAATTTTTTTTTGTAAGTCAATCAATTAAATGGGCACACTAAACAACATTCTGCCCTACCATGTGCAGAACCATCTGAATAACATTTAATACATTATTACTGCTGGATGAATCCACCTATGTCCATTTCATACAATCATATAACTGTTTTAAAAAAGGCACTTGGCCAGATTATGTGCCTAACTTGCTTTTTTCTTGTAGCCAAATATTTGAGAACCATTACTAAGAAATATTATTGTGTTCTAGGAACCGTATCCAAGCTACTGTTAGAAATTTGCTTGGGTCACCATAACCCTACATGGTACTTGTTGCAGACAGTGCAGTGCTGTTCTAATCACAAAAATCTAGTTTATCTGAAATACTACATATTTATTATGTTCGATGAGTTCAGTTGGTTAATGAATTCAGGCTTAAGTTAGTCATGGATAATTTCAATTTTCTTAATATTCAACCTATTGAAATACAGTGTATATTTCATGAAAGTAGCTGTGAAAATGCCCATGTTTGACTTCATACTAGGTATCATGTTTTAGAAGTAATTTACAGACAAAAACTAACAAATACATTTGTGTTGATCAAGATAATAAGCACACAAGAAAACCACTTAAGAACACTGTGTTCTTCTCTGCTCCAGCTCAAGTTATTTTCACTGTCAGAAAAGTCTAACACAAAAAGTTTTATATTCTGAGAACAGAGAAGACCTCACTTTCCCAGAAGCTACCACCTTAGAAACAAGAGATCAATATGGAGATATATTAAACTTCACAGGGTATCAATGTATGGAATGCCAAAGAAAAGAACAAAGATACAAAAGCCAGTGGTTTGACACACGTCAGCTGCCAAGCCTGACTGGATAGAAGGACTGCTTTTCACTCCTCCTAATGAGGATGCAATTTATTAGCTTAAGTTTCCACAATAAAAATTAAACCCATGAATTTGTAATGAACTAAGTGCATGTCCATGGCTATTACAACACAATTCACATTCATTAGACTGTACTAATTCGTTTGCATGTCTGAGTCCTAAATTACACTCATTAAATATATATATATGCATTAAAAAGCCATGTTTTCCTTTGGGTTTACAGCACAATTGATGAGCCAATGCATGTTTATTACTTCACTGTAAACAATCATGCTTTTTGGGTAGTGAGTATTTTGGAAAACAGCAATTTATAGAGTGTTTTTGAGGTTTAAAACCCTCCAATTTGTAGTGTTTTTGAGGTTTAAAAACCTCCAGCAAAGAACAGGATCGTGCATCTGCACAAAACAGTTGCTCACTCAAAGGCATTTGTCTTCATCACAACTGTAATTTTTGGTCTTTGGACTGCTATCAGTATGATTGTGTACACCAACAACTGAGATTTTTTTACAAGTAACCAAGTATTTAATTATTGTATGTGGGATTGCTGTAATTTGTGCCACGATTCGTGCAGTCAAAGTAAAACTGCTGATAGCTTGAATGCATTGGAAGTTAGTTTTAAAGAAAATCTTGGTGCTTTGGATCAGATTCAGCGTGCAAGCAACTCCCATGGAAAACTCCAAGAACAAATACAGTTAAGTGGTGTCATAAGTAGGTCATAAAAACAAGTTTAAGTAGGTGTAAGTGGTAAGGTAATATAAGTGACATCACTTGGCATGTGCTGGGTTGAGCAACTTGTATACCAGAAGGATAGAGATGCTGCTTAAAAACACAAAATTACCAACTGGACTGCAGCAATAATTCAACATTGCTGTTCCTGATTTTATTCCTGTGTAATTGTATTAAAATATCTTGATATGGCATTTGCTAAGATCTTGCACTCCCTTAATGTACAGGAGATGTTTTCCTCATGGAACTTATGCTTAATTATGATTCACAATGTAGATATTCATGGTTACTGAAGCTGGTCTTACAAATACTTCACAGAAAGGCAACATTTTGTATCTTGCATTTCAAAAAGGTGCAGCATTGTTCTTTATGCCTGTGGTTCAGATAAGCAAGAAAAATGCTGAATTCTCATTCAGAATAGTGTAAATATTACAGGCATTAGAAAGTTATTGGAGAATGTACTGCAGAACTATAAAAGACTCCTGACAAAACCTTTAGTGAAGTTATACCTTCCAATTCAGCCTCACTTATAAAACCTCACCCTGGAAATCAGGAGGTAAACTCTTGGCAAAGGTTTATTTTCCCAGTCTTACCTAAAACTTCTGCAGTAGCCATGATTTCACACGTGTACATTGCTGCCATGAGCCTCTGTGGTTTTGCCTGCAAAGCATAACGACAGGCTTCCTTCATGGTGGCAATCAGCTGTCCAGAGAAAGGGCCATAACAATCTGCAAGCAGGGATTCTCCTCTGTGTTTACTCGTTTTATCAGGTGAGTCTGTGCCACTTTGGTTCCTGTCCTGGTGCTCATTTGCACTGGGACTTTCATCAGTGCAACTGCTTGCTAGAGTTTTATCTTCATTTTGCTGATGTTCTGTGGCATCAAGTTTCCCTGAATCCTGCCTGCTATTTGACAGGGTATCTCCAGCTTGACTTATTTCCCATTTTTCCACTGTAAAGCAAACACCCATGAGAGGCTCTTCACACATGGGACCTGAGAGTGTAGCCAGCTGAAATCCACTTACTATGCTGTTGTCAAAGTCTCTGTATTTACCTACTTCTTTCACAGAGTTGCCAAGACACTGCCACACAGACCTTTTATAGCCCCCAAAATTATGTAACAAAATATTAGGCCCACACTTCCGAGGTCCAAATGACCAGATCTGATCAACAGCATTTCTCCACTTTCTTCCCTGAAGATTTTTCTCCAGCTTTTGTTTGAATTCTTTGATTCTATCAAGAGTCTTCTGATTTATCTCATGTGTTTTTTTATCTTCATTCAGAGATGTGTTGAGTTGTTCCATAGTTCGAATTAAATCACAGTTTTCTTCAAGAAGCCGAGTCACCTCCTCTGGAAGTGGCACTGCTCTTACACTGAGAGTAGCTTGTTTATTTGGAGTATTAATTGTAACAAGCCCATCTGAATCAACCTGAACTCCTTCAGGAATTTTATTTTGGTCCTCTTTTGTTTGGTGTATGACAGCAACTTTCTGCTGTTTTCCTATTTCTTCATTCACCATATCGACTTTGGGAGGTCTTGTTATGGTCTCTCGGAAGGGTATAATAGGAGCAGATACACTAATCTGCACCTTTGCAAACCTGCAAAATAAAGTTTAAGAATTAGTTTAAAATCTCGAAAATAATTTTAAACTTGGGGGTGGGAGGTAGGGCAATGGCCTTAACATGGAACAGATGTTCATGAAGAAATCTGATTGCAACATAGATTACTAGGTAATGCATTTCAAACTCAATTTTTATGTACTTCAAAAAAGAAGCACTGCCTTTTATGTCTTCAGAAATATTTGGAAAGGAATTCAAGAAAATAAAAGCAAAAGCATTGCTATGCCTCTGCATAAATCACAGGTTCACCCACATCTTGGAAACTATGTGCTGCTGTTCTCAGCCCTCAAACAAAACAGAACTAGAAAAAAAACTGAGAATAAAGATGATCAAAGGAACACAAGCACAAGAAGCCTTCAGATGTTCAAGGGTGCAACAGAGACCTACAAAACCATGCGGAGCATGGGAAAGGCTGACCAGGATTAACTGACAACCAAACCACAAAGGGCCCTGGACTGAAAATGACAGAGGCCTGGGAAAGCACCACAGTTACTCCAATTTTATTCCCCCTATCCTTGCTGTTGGCCACACTGCTCAGACATGGTACAGAGATGGACACTTGGTGTGAGCCACCACATCTCACATGGGAGATGCCCAGAGATGGAGCACTGGGAAAGCTTAACAGAGCTCTGTCACTTTTATAAAAGGTTAATGCTATAAAGCAATGCTTTAAAGTCAGGTGAAACATTTTAGGTATGTCAAATGTTGTGAAGGACAACAAGAAAAAAGGAGGAATTATTTATTATCTGACAGACTCAAAGATCAGAGCTGTGTGTCCTTCTTAACCATCCATGCATTCTGAGCAGGTTTGTTAAATGCCAACAGAAGGACTAACCAAAATTTCCTATGCTCTGGTATTTTGGAAGTGATACAGAAAGTTGCAGAAGGAAAGCAAATATAATTGTAAGCTTTATTTCCATAGGAGTCAGAACCAGGAGATTTACCCTTATTGCAGTTCTTCCAAGACTTGCATTATACCAAAAAAACGAACATAAACCCACATGTCACCACTGACTTAATTTTTTTTGTTTCTCATTCTGAAAAGGGTAACTTAATCCCCTCAACCTTAGCATTTGAAATGCTCCTGGGACAGAAATTTCTAAAAATTTCTTTTGTACAATACAGAAATAAAACGTTCAAAGTTACAAGGTTTAATTTCTTACTACTACTATATGCTATCTTGATCCCTAGTTCACCATTTGCTAATCCAAATTATGTGCATTTAGAAGAAGTTAAATGTTTATACAGAAACAAAGACAGCTAATTAAAAGTAACATTTCAGAGCACAGCTTCTCCACTTCACACTTTAATAGTTAAGTAGTGCCAGTTTACCACTGTCAGAATTTACACAGAATCCAAGAGGAACGGAGCAAGACAAGGATCCCATTCAGGACCGTTTTCTTCTACAAAGTGGGGAGAGAAGGAAGGGACAATTCTTGTCCCACAGATGCCTTAAGTTTGAGCTTTCATATTTTTCAGATTCTGTACTGCATTATTATATAACTCTGAAATTCATATAAATTGTTAGCAAGTTCTCTTCCCAGTTTAGTTAGACAAAACAATCCTTCACCAGCCCAAGAACCAAGGATACTGCTGCAGCTTCAGGGCCAAAAAGCACAAACAACAGCAAAGTGAGGAGAGCAAACTGGGAGGATGGGACTTCATAACCTGAAGCTGTAATTGGACAATTAACCCCAATATGTAAATCACCAAAACTTATAAAAGTGTGAAAATGTGTGACCCATTTTCCTGCCCAAGGGCATCCTTTGAAGGCCTTTTTAATAAATACCTGCTTTATTGCTTTAACACTGTCTAGCCTCTGTTCCAGGTGGCCTTTCAAGGCATCACCACAACCTGGTGTGTGAGGGATGGCAATTAAATATGCCAAATCCTGAGTGATCTAGAAGATGCATGGTGATCTAGCAGAGCTCCACAGTGAACACACCTGCTCCCAACTCCTTTTGGGAGCTGGTACCCAACTGAGAAATCATGAACCACAGTCAGGCATGACAATGGTGGGAGCCCTTTCCAGGTCTTTCTTATTTCTGCTCACAATGCCACAAGCACAGGGATACAAAATGGTCACTTTTGACAGGCTATCATTCTCTTAACAAAAGATAAATTAGATAACAACCCATAAAAACCTCCAAAATTATGTCCATGAAACAAAAGGTTAGGGGTGTAAATGTACATAAATGTAAGTCAGTCCTACTAGTTGCTCACTACAATCCCATTACCCTGTCACAGACTATTATTTTATCTTTTTTTTTTTTNTACTTTTTTTTTTTTTTTTTTTTTTTTTTTTTTTTTTTTTTTTAAGATTTGGACCATTGCCAATAATATAATCCTGCTATGCAAACTGCAGCTAAAGATAGGCACAACCAGTTTTGTCTAAACACATTACATTTGAGCAAAATGCATCAATAAATAATACTATGTTTTTAGAAGTGCTAAAAATACCTTGCACTAAGTTGTAATGAGAATAACCATTAAAACACACATCCAGTTTTACAAGTGATCCAGTCTAATTTTCATAAGAAATTACAGTTCTCTGGTATTAACTGAAATGAGTATGGGTACAGGAAGACAAACATTCAACCATTCATCAGGTTTGCTCTTTGGTTTAGAAAGAAAATGCCAGTAAATGTTATGTGGCAGAAGTACCAGAAATGTTTCAGTAAATGAAGTTACAGGAAGGGATTGTTTCAGACATCTGTTCTTCTGCCATTTGAAGAAACATTACAAGATACTAAATATATGCATGTGTGCTTGCAAAAAATGCTACTCATGAATGAGAACAGATTAACATTTGAAAAAAAAAAAAAAGTCAATGAGAAAATGCACAGGACAGTGTACACATACAATTTTAGCCTTGGTGCTTCGTAACTTTTGAGAGTTCATTTATAAGACATGATTTCCCCTCAGTTTTTATTTTGTACAAATGCCACATTACATTTTTAATTAGACTCCAGAAAGTACTGCAATTTGCAATTTCTACAATGTGCCCCAAGTGTGTGTAAGATGTATAGAAGTGATAAGCTAGTGGCTTCTCCCCAACTGCAGATAATTTTATAGCTACAAAAAGGTATATTTATGACTCAGTGGTAAAAACTGTTTGTGGATAAAGCTCTATTTTACCAGAATATAAATCAAAGATATCCATCTGACAAGAGAAATACAACAGACACCTACTGAACTAAAAATATTTCTTCCTCCTTGCCCCTCTAACCTTTCTTTCAGGTCATCCAAGCAGCGCTGAAGATGAACTTCTCCTGCTGTCACCAGCACATGTTCTCCTGTCTCCTGGATTAAAACTTGCACACATGGATCAGCTTGGTTTAAAAGCTTCATCCCTCTGACCAGCTGAGGCATATCACCTGGCAAAATAGGGTATTATTAACAAAGGAACACTGGCAAAAAACACTTGAAATAGGATAGACTTCAACTGAGAAATAGTAACACGCATTTTTATGGAAGCCTGAACACAAATAGGTATTTTAGGAATACACAAAAACTTTCAGTGGGCAGTTTTCTGCTTATGAGTCACCCAGAGCAGCGTGGTTTAAGAGCAGCAACTGAAAACATAAGCTGCTCTCAGAATATGTCACCGACAATTTATGTACTGATGAGAAAATTCACATCATACAAACATAACCATATAACATCACACTTCAATGGATTGCACATTTTTTGTTTACACAGCTTGACAGCAGGTTCAGTAGAACAAGTCACCTATTGACTATGACTATGCTATGCTGCTACCTATACACAATTAACTTCAGATACAGCTCATGAACAGCTCACACCCAATAAAACCCCTGAATTTTATCAAAATGAAGTGATTAAAAAATTCAGGACTTCATTCCTCATTTTCACAAATTATCAAATTATAACCTTTCTTACCTATTTCAGCTTTTTAAAGTCATCTTTGTGTAAATAGTTTCATTTCCTTGCAATCTTTCATAACTAAGTGTAGCAACTTCTAAATTGCTAATGCTTAAAATTCTCTGAATACATAAATAATAACATAAACTTTACTAAAATAAAAGTATTCCATATGGATTACTTAGAAGACATAACTGCAAATAAAGCACAGGAAGGATTCTGAAGTAGCTGTGAGCCACTAGCAAGCTTTAAAGTAATTAAAATCTAAAAAGAGGAGAAATCGGGAATGTGAGAGCTTTTCAGTGAAATAAATCACAGCTGTCCCTAAAATGAAGGTGTTTAAAAAGAGCTGTCTTAAAGTTAATGGAGGATGAACAAGCACAGCTGAGTCAAATTTGGCTAGATTACATCAAAGCTATGCATAAACACCTCATGTCAGCAGCCTTTCATAATGAACACAATTTAAAGAAATTAATTATGAATTCTTTTTTTATTTTACAGACACGGTAGAGAATACCCCAGGGGTTTCCAGGAATGTATATTCATATTCAGAAGGAAGAGTGACATTAAAGTTGTCATTCACTTGGAGACTATTAAAATAAATATGATATTGTTTATTTACTGCTGAGCCTATAAGGGTGTAATGGAGAAGTATCCTTGAAAAACAAACAAAAAAATAAATGAAAAGTAGAAAACCTGCAAGGTTATTTCACATGGCCAACACAGTTGAAAAAAGGCTTTCAACTTTGTCTCTGCATTTAAGCTGACAGAGTGATGAGTACTTTTTTTTTTTTTTTGGAGCTTATGGCAATCACACAGGAAGATTTTGACATGAGTGTGAAGACATGCAGTAATTTTGTAAAATGTACATAGGGAAATAATTTATCTGAGTCATTTTTCCACATAAGCAGATGCAGTTTTGAGGCAGGTCTGATGTGGCAGTGCAATGCACACATGTGACAACATGTGAGGGCCAACTCAAGACTACACCCAGCTCTCTGGGCAACTGCAATGGCCACAATTTGCTTGTCTTTCTGTTATTGCAAGCAACGGTGGATTTTCAGGAAATTTCTGCACATAAAACCACCTTTCAGGCTTCTAAAAGATTTAGTTCTTTCTGTCCCCCTAAAAGATTTAGTACAGATCATAAACTCAAGTTACTGAGGAGGAGAAACTAAGTAATGGTGCAAGAATGATCCAGCTTCATTTCTTAAGGAACAAAAATTACCCCTAAACTGGTCAGTAGTTCTAGAATTACATTTCTTTAATATTCTGAACTTAATACTACAATCAGCAAAACCAGTAATTTCCAATACTTTTAAAACTGCTTTAACAAATGTAGGATGTAAATATATGATTATCTGTTACTCAAACACATGAAACAAATAGCTGCCAAGCTGTCCAAAACTCTCTAAAAAAACATGTAATCTTTGTGTTAAGAGTATTTTGCAACTGAACATAAAGCCAGTCATTTTGGTTCTACCAACATTACAGCAACAAATGGAAATTGGGCTGAAATTCAAATAAATCCAGAGGTATCCCACTCTCTGTTTTGCAGGAAGGGGGGTGGGGGCATGAAGGAGAAGCAGAGGCAGGAGACTGCAGACCTGCAGCACAAGGTTAATGATACACATAAAAGAACAGCAGCAGACATGGAGAACCCACAGATCTGCTCACCTTCACAGTAAAGGAACACTGAACAGTTATCCCATGTAGTGTCTGACTTGTGAGCAGCTGTCACAGAAGGGCACAACAACTTCTCCTGTCTCCTCACCTACGAGGCAGCTGGAACAACTCCCACTGCCCTCCAGGCAACCTACACATTTATTTTATATTGGGCAAGTCCCTGATCCAGTGGCCAGCCTATAAACTAGCCAAATTACAGAGGCTGGAAGCTGCACTGCTGCCACACTGAGCTGGTGTTACCACCCCATCGTCCTTGAGGCTTACTTGGATGTTTTGGTTCAACAGCTACTCGAACAATCGGGGTAGCTTCGAAGTTGAGAGGGGTAAATGGTGGACAAGCAGGTGATGTTGACAGTGTTGCAGACTTCAGCACAAAATCTTGCAGGCCTCCTATTCCTAATAGATATTGGGAGGAAAAAAGGACAAAACAACAAAGAAAGATCACAAACTATCATATTAAATGAGTCCAAAAACATCATCATCAAGTTAAAAAAAGGTGAACACACTAGTTAGAAAAGGAGGATTCAAGAACTCCTCACTACTCATATAAAGTATCTGTTAAGATACTTGTCCATAAACTCTCTGGTGTGACATTTGATATTTAGTCTCAGAGTTCCCACTGCATTCCCTCAGTATTTTAAATGGCATGTTTATAGCTCTGAAGAACAGAAAGGACATGAGGACTTTTTTCCCTTCCAGTATGTCCAAGCCTTTGTACAGCTCAGACGTAATTCTGGTGGTTTAAATTTAGAAAAATTTAGACTGCACGAGGTCTGCAATGGTCATGTAGTCCAACATCCAGGCCAAAGCAGGGCAAACTTCACAATCAGATCAAGTTGCTCAGGACCTCCTCCACTCAAAGTTTAAACACTTTTCATAGTAGAGAGTGCACAGCCTCTGCTTGCAACCCCCTCCAGTGCTTCATTATTATTATTGTGAACAATGTTGTGGTTTTTTTTTCTTTCCCACCCCCTCATGCCCATTTGGGATTCACTTTCTTCCCAACTGGATTCTTGTAAAAATGAATTCATCCCATTGTAAGCTATTAATTCTCATTCTATATACATTATAATGCTGACAAGTTGAAGAAAAGTGGGAATAAATTGTAGTGATAAGAAAAAATATAGAAAAAATATTAGCTATAAATCTGCAAAATAGCTGCTGTAAATGCATACTGAGATTTGGCTGGCTGGCACATTTAAGAGAATGTGAAATTATTGCCTTTAAATTCCTAACCAACTGCACATCATTCATAATTTAGTCAAAGCTATTAAAACAAGACTAGAAGTGTGTGAATAATAAAGACAACAAATAAAGCTGATATCAATTTATATAATCATTTTTCCTGATGCTCCTTCAATCATAAGCAATGAGCGTTGCAGTTCTAATGGAGTATAAATTAAATGAGCATGTAACTTGTAATGCTGTGAGAAAACTGAAACCTTCAGCTCATAATCTATATCTGCTGAAAAATTAAATTCACATTGTAGACTGCAGTATATTTGTGCTTCTTCCTCCTTATTCTCTCCTACATGCCCAAGGAGTTCTTCACCTCAACTCCCCATTATCACCCTAATACTTTTCCAGTTTTGGTTTTTTTTTTGGCTTAGCTTTCTTCATTTGAGGCCAGAAACAAAGAGGGTCAGCTTCCACCCTATGAGATCATGCAAGAGCTTGAGTTCTGGAGAGCCAGTCTGCTGCAGTTTCATCTGCACAATCAGGCTGTTCCTCCAGCTCTGGAGGCTGGATGCCTGGCCAGCAGGGTAATCCAAACCCCAAAATATCATTATATAAGAAAACCTGCCTCAAAATAACTGGAAGCAGAACAACATTCAATGGCTTTAAATGCAGGATTGCAGATGCTACAAAGAAAATAAATCTGCATAAACTCTGTGTTGCACCTGACCTATGACCAGCATGTATTTCCTCTTTTTCACTTATTCAACATGTGGTTTGAATGAAAAACAAATGCTGGATCATCATCACCACCAGGGACTGAGAAAAGGGATGGGTCCATTTTATTCTGATCTTCTCCAGCTGGTAAAATGAAAATGATTTAGAATGGGAGGTGAACAGCTTCTTTACACAGTGTAATGTGAACCAGAGAAATAAAGTTAGCAAATCTTACTTCAGATAGACTCATTCTTTTCTTAACACATTCCTGTACTCTTACTGTCATAAAGAAAAATTGAAGCTTTTTGCTCTTCTGTTTCACATTCAAAGGTAAAAATACATGAAATATAAGTGTCTGGCATGAGTAACACACTAAAAAATATACGTCAGTTTTCATGAAAATCTGTTAGGATTACAACCTGAGTGTTTTAATTGCTGAAGAGTGTGAGCTAGCTCAGAACAGTGTCCAGCCATGTTGAATCTATTTAATTTTAAAATTCTAAGTAACAAATATTAGAAAAAAACTAAAGGTTCTTGGATACTCCTTTTGCATAATGTGATTACTAAGTAACTGCTAATGTGTTTTCCGAATAATTTTACAGGAAGAGGTAACATAACATTCCAAAGTACCACATCACATATGAATGGAAGAATTCCACTAATTATGATGATACATAAATCTTAAACTTATTGTCCAGACCACTGAAATTTGCACATACTACTTGAGATCACAGATCTCAAATGAGTATCAATATGTTACTTGAAAGGTCTTAGAAAAATCACTCCAAAATTAAGCCTTAATAAGAGGCTGTGAGATAATGCTAAGTAAGACCTTCAGAAGTTGGTGGTTTGTGCTTCTAAAAGTAGACCAAATAATGGTTCAGGGAGAATTATTAGACAGATGGTAAAATACAAGATTTACAAACCTTCTTCTTTTATTAAGTCCCTTTTCTGACTTGCCCTAGAAGATAAGAATACTAAATCAAGTATATACCCTACCTATATCACCAGATATTTGCATATGATAGAAGCTAATTGGTAAAAAGAGATAAGAACATCATGACTGAAAGTTTCAGGAGTAGGAGTTTTAAGACAAGTCTCAATTTACTTTTCACTTCATGTCTTGCTGGTAACCACCACACCTTACACAATAATTTTGCTGCCTTTAAAGCATGCTTTTCCAGCTCAATTCAGCTATAAAGATCTGAACACATAACATCAACTTCAAGGTAATTAGTTTCTCTTGAGGTAGAAAGATTTAGGCATTTAATGTTCTTTCATGTTGCAAAGAAAGTGAAGCAGACACCACCACCATGCTAAAGTTTTTCAATCAGATAAGGGAATAATTTAGTTTGCAGTGTGAAAAATCAAACAAAGAAGAATGAAAGCTGTTTAAATTTTAACTTCTGCCACATTGTTACTAGCCTCAGCACATTAGTGCAGTCGATCTTTATCTTCTCTCACTGATGATATCACCACTTAAGAATCCTGGGCTGCTTTGGAATGGAGACTTGTCAACCTTTGGACTAACACTGTAAGGAGCTAAGTAAAGAAGAAAGCTAATGTTGATCTTCCCAGTGAGGCTCTGTCTCCACTGAAATATATCATTTCTTATCAATGATACCTCAGAAAGATTAGGACCTTACAATATGTAAAGCCTCCTGGTTTAAATGCTCCATGCACTTCACTATTATATCAGTGAAGCCCATGCAAATCCCTATATAATTCATGTGAATTATGTAGGTGTATTACAAACTTTTGTAAATCGACACAATCTGAAATCTCCAAGTGAGCATGTGCCTGTTGTACATGGGGACTGTACAAACACAATGACACCTCTGTAATTTTCTTTGAGCAGTAATACAAATACTTTTATTATGCCCTGTGAGAGACACTTTAAAATAAATATCTTTAAAAGGTGATTTAAAAAATATGTATGAGAAAGCAAATTCACAAATCCACCTTAAAAGTATGATTGTCTCTAAATGTTTCCAGTTCATTCTTGAGGTAAATAGGCTAAAGGCCGACTAAAAACTGTATTTGCCAAATAACATTAAAATAATAAAAAAATCAAGGAAAATGCTTCCATATCAATCATCATTCTTCCTCAAATCTATGCAAATAATTCTCCTTTTCCTAATATCTAGCTTAAAGCTACTAAAGATTATACCATTAGCACACTGTTACCTGCTGGGTGACTAATATTGGCTCACTGTAGCCAGATAAACTTAAGCATCAGCCTTTCATTACTGTCCCTAACTAAAAAAANAAAAAAAAGAAAGAAAGAAGAGGGCTTTTATAAGGGAAAAGTGGCTTTTGCTAGGATTAAACTCAGTTACAATAGTATGTCTTTTACATTTGAGGAATCTTATATGAGTAACTGTAGGGACAAGTAGCTACTATGGTTTAAGCATGACTTGTATTATCCATTTATCACATCAGATTTTAAGCATGTTTCTCTTGTATCTCATGGGCACTGCAGAGAGACACCTGAGGGTAGAATTTGACCTTTCTATATTAGAAACTGTTTCTAGAAAAGAAGGGAATCAAGACACAGACCACATCCCAGCTGGGATTTCATCAACTTTTTCCATAATACACACCACATGTTAGCACAGATTGCTGGTGAGCCTCCTCTTCTCATCTCTAATTGTGCACTCTCAATTCTTGTTTCTGAGACAAGCAAAATTGCTTGTATGGAAGAGAATATTGTAGGGTATGTGCATGGTTTCAGCTGCTCTCAGTTCCAGTCATTTTACAGAAAACTTAATTCAACATTTTCTTTTTCCCAATTTTCTTCTTGAGCTGAATCTCTAAAAATCATCAACAGACTGTACAACCATTTGTCCCAGTTTCTTCCTGAGTTTCAAAAATACAAGTTCTACCTGAGTATGCACTGGAGATTAACATGAATTCAGTTTCTCTATACAAAGGTGTAATTTTATTATAAAATTTTACTTTTTGGTTCACAGCAGTTGGAGGGAAAATTGAGCCTGACTTCCTGATCAGATGAGAATAAACTCAGCCTTATTAACTAATAATGCTAAAACAAACTCCCTCTCCCCAAGCAGCACAATTATGGTAAAACACTGAATGCAATAAGTGACACAAGAAGCCACTCAGTACTTTACTACTGAATCGTCAAGAAATGGAAGATGAAGAAGTGCTGGAGCTCCCCACTGAGTTCTTTTGGGAAAAGCCAGCAGTTCCAAGAACAAAGATGACTGCTTTCAGAGCTGCAAGAAGAGCAAGAATACAGCCTAACAGCACGTTCCACTAAAATATCCTGTTACTACATTAGGGTTTCTAGAAGGACTACAAAAACAGAAAATGACTAAACAAGCATCATTTATCTTCTGCTCAGTGTCTTTGGGAAAAAACCTCATATATTTCATTATGCCCTTATATGCAAGATAACACACATTTCCCTAAGTGTTGATTGACCTGACAATTCTAATTAGGAACATTCCTGTACTTTTTCAGACAAGACTACAAACAATTTCAAGGAAACTGTAAAAAAAAGTCTTTACATTAAGCAGTAACATCTTTAAAATGTTAAAGCTATGGCTGGAGATCTACCTGCACTCAGTCTGTGTGGCAAAGCTGACATTAAAGGAGAGTCAGAAATTTGCTTTCTAAAATACAGATTTACCCTGAAGTAAACAGAATTAAACCAAAATCAGTTAACATTCCCAGTCTGGATTCAGGATTTACAAACTGCTGTAGTCAAGAAGAAATATTGATTTCCTTAAGCTGCTTAATGAGACCAATAACTACAGAGGATGAGAGTATTTCAAATAATCATGTTTTTCTTATGCAACACAATTATTTCATTTATCATGCCACACTAATTTTTGGAGTTCAAGACTAAAGAAAATGATCCAAAATTTTCAACACTTATGTTTAAGTGTCATTTTAGCACAGAGAACTAGGAATTTCATACCTGTAACAAGCCCCCATCCATCTTTATGTATTATGAAATCAGTGCACTTGTAGTTCCACAGAAAAAAAAAAAGGAAAAAAAATCTTTACTCCAATTAAAGCGAATTTAACCTTTTAACTGTAAAGCATTCTTGATAAAGGCACTGAAAAGCACCTTTTGTGGTTTTATAAAATGGTCAGTAGCTGTCCTCAGCAGTATATATGTAATATATTTTGCCTGAACCCACACATTAAAATGAAAATTCCTTTCTGCACACCAGCTCAACTTGACATCACTTGAAAGCAGCAATACTGAACAACAGTCAATCTGTAGACAGATCTTTGTGCAATGTGGCCACATAGGCAATGGAACTCACTTCAGTTACAGCCTCTATGTCAAATTAATGCTTCCATTACTGCATGTGGGAAGCATTTAGCACCATACAAAACTCTGCAAGGGTTTCTGAAACACAAACCAAATTTTAGATTTATAATTACTTGAAATAAATTATTTTAATTTGACCCAACAGCAACACATCTGAATTTACTCAATTTTTAAAAAAAAATACTACCAGGACTTCAGCACCAGTTCAGAATGGCTGCTGTCCCAAACAAATGGAATTTAGGAATAGTCATTTCAATACATTTACACTGATAATCTACAAGTCTTTTGAAATGCTGATTTGTTGTTGAGGGTTTTTATTTAATAATAATAAATATGCTTTTATAAATAAACAAATGAAATTGCATGTTGTACTGGAAAACAGATCAGCTGAATTCTTATGGAGCATCCTATGCAGGGAAAAGAATTGTCCAGCAATCCTCTTGTCTTCTTGTCAGAAAGTCTTGTAATCAACATCACTTTAACTACACTCTCTGAGCACTCTAGGTATCTTTCTGTGAAGAAAGAGAAATGTTTCAGGTGCAGCTCTGGAGGCCTCCCTGCATTGTTCATACATGCTGGCCATCTGCTGCTGGCTCTGACTGGTAAATTGAAACAACTATTAAACAAAAAAAAACCCAAAACACCAAAACCCCCCAAAACCAGCAACAACAAAATCCTCAACCATCAACAAAACTCAAGAAAGTGTTTGGTAAAATAATTTAGACTTAGGCTTGATATGAATATCTAAGTTTGCAAAAGAAACATATACCAAGAGATCCAAATTTCTTCCCTCAAGCTAGCAGAAGGACAAATTTCCAGCAGTCATCTAGCAATGACACATGTTGCTATTTTGGTCTTTAAAAAGGAGAGAAAGTTACTTAAAAGCAACTTCTCTGCCTAGTTACATCAGAAAAAAGCAGAACAATCTTTTGCAGGACCACCATCAAAACACTAGCTGTGCACACATAGTTCTGGAAATCTATTAAAAGAGGATGGCGTGTTATAGGATCATGAAGAGAATAGATAACAGAAGTATTAATCAAAACAATCCCTTCTCAATTTACTTCAACACTTCTTTTAAATATTTCATCTACACTGAAAGGTGTGGATGTTCAGAAGGCAGAGGAGAGGGAGGCAGCAGCCAGAGGCTGAGAAGGGAAGCATGGAATCACTTGTGCTCTGAGCACAGAAAGTGTTTAACGTTAGAAGAAAGGAGATTGAGGCAAAGCCTTTCTACTCAAACATGTAGCAAAGTTCTCTATTTATTTCTAAGTAGACAATAGGAACACATAAACCCCCATATAATACTTTACTATTTTTATGAGAGTACTGGAGGCAAGATGCAAATGAACAAAGATCTAAAGTTCATTAAGGTTTTCAGCACCATAGAAAACTTAATTCTTTTAATTTCTTGACCAAATGGTTCCCACAACAGAGCAAAATAACTTCTCAGCTAATAGATCAATAACATCAAATGATTTCTTCATAAATCAGAATAGTTATAGCATAGTATACAAACCACCCAAAGAGCAAATGCCATTTTTAGACTTTACTCAGTTTTAGTAATGTATCCTGAAAATGGGCAGACTTCATGTATATATTGTTTTCTTAAACTGAAGATGGTAAAATATAATTAACATCTGTTACTTCCCAGAATCAATTATAAGTGGTGTTAAAATTAATGAGGCCTTCAGGCACTGATCTTGCAAAGAATTAATTCTAATCTGTAGAAGTCTTAGAAGTTTTGTCATATTTGCCTAGAAAAAGCTACATGAACATATTCCTACAAATTCTGCATTACGTATCTCAGGTACATAGGGAATTTGGAATCTACCACTAGAAGTGTCAATTACAAAAGACAATGGCAGTTAGTTTAAAAGCTCATTAAATTTTGTCCATCCATGTGCTGATTTATGCTTAACTGTAGAATCCCAATACACATGATTTGTATCATTACTTAAAAAAAGAACGTAAGGCCTTTATCATTCAATAGATCAGATAAATGCAAATATAGTCTAACCAGTTATGAGGATATTCCAGATAGCACAGGCAGAAGCAGCACACTGACTACCAAATGTGTACAATATCCTGTGGGAAATGCCTGAGCCATTGACCATTTATCCTGTTAACTTGTAAGACATGCAAGTAACTAATTAAAATTCAATTTTCCAAGACCTGACCCAATGCCTAATGCTCTCTTTTAGAGGCAACATCCCCACCCCCCAACACATCTGTCTATAAGTGATTTATGCTCCCTGATTTTGCTGCCTTGGGAAATATGGCTTAGAGTCTTCCAAAGCACGTGAATAATGGACTGCTTGTCTGCATTATGCAGAATTGATGTTTACTTTAAATACAATAATTTTCAAGACAGATAAAGAAGAACAGAAAATTTCACTTCAAGCTAAAAGAAACCTTTAAGTAGTTACACAAGCAATAATATTTTGGGAAATACTTAATCAGAAGGATTCTAACCAAATAAAGCACCTTTCAAATATCTCAGATTAGGACTATTTGACATAATGGGTGTAAAACAGATGGCATGAGAGGGAACAGGGATGTCTTAAATACACTTGTTATATCAGCAGCCTAGGAAGTTATTGATAAGGAGTTATTTATCACATGCTTCAGTTTAATAGCTAAACTAATTAAAAAATAAACTGAAAATGGACTCAAATTTAAAAAAAAATAAAAAAGTTGCTGCCACATGAAGACTTGCTATGGGGCCATTAATACTGACCTCAGATTGAAAGTGATTTTTATTTTTTCACAAAATTTTATTTAAATCATGGATTTAAAAGGTCAGGTTCACTTTAAGAAATACTGCCAGTCTGAGTAAAGGAAGCATACCAAAATCAAGCATATTTAAAATGTAAAAAAACCCTAAAAGTTAGGAATGCTATTTATCCTCCTTATCCCCCCCAACCTTTTTCCCCCAAAGGAAAGAAGACTGTAATTTTCGCCCTAATTTCTGATTACTTCAGTTAATGTATCATCGAGAGTTATTACTGTAATTTGCAGTCTGCATAATTTTGACTTCCTAAAATATTGCAACATATTAACTTCCATTAGCTCTAGGACAAGAAAAAAAAGAGGAAAAATGCATAGATCATTCCTAAGGTAGGAGAGTTCTTAAGACTAGTGCAGAGGACCACATCATTAAACTGGGCTTTAAAACATTCCTTATTTTAAAATGAAGATATTAAACAGAACTAATCTTGATTTTTAATGCCTTGTAAAAAAAAAAAAACCACAAACCCAACAAAACAGCAATTAAGATTTAATGTTATTTACATCATATGAGTCTATATGCATTGAGAACATCCCCAACACGGCTGTCTTCATTTACTCTGTAGTAAATGGCATGAGCCTCAAAGATACCAGGGAGGGAGCTTGGAGCTTTAACCCCTCCACATCTGGAAAACCCTGTGTTTTAATTCCCTTTTTTACAGGAGTATCACCAGCCACTGATCAATTGATTTGCATTCAAGGATGAAAGGAAAAGAGGCGAGCCCACCCCAAAAGGCAGTCGGAGAACACCATCTCAAACACAGCTGGGATGACCTAGAGCCAGCTCAGCTGCCCCTAAGAAACCAAGCCTGTCCCCACTTCTGGCTTCCCACCACCAGCACTTGTCAGACTCTGTGAGACAATTCAGGATACTCAATAAACAGAGTAAAACTAATCTAATAAAAAACAATTTTCCCTCTCACACAATTTGCACTCCCGTACCTATCAACGCATTAAGAGGCTGCTTCTGACATTGTCCAAGAACGGACAACTCAACATACTAACCCTAGTGAAACCCCAATGGCATGATGACACCAATCAGAACACCAGGTTAAACAACCAGCACCTCCAAAAACTAGTTGAGAGACCTTTTTCCCCTTTCCCATCTACCTAGAGGGAGCAGCTAACACTTCTAGGTTGTGAAAATAGTGAATTAGTCTCCATGCCGCACCTCTGTGCCCTCCCAAAGGAGGTCAGGCTGGCTGACATTGTGCTGCCTAAGCAGCAGAGCCCACAGATGAGGTATCAAGTGTCACCCACAGGCAACAGCACTGGCTCAGCTTCTGCCTCAAGACAGAGCAAAAACTTTAAACACACACACACACACACAAAAAAAAAAAAGTCAGCTGCTTTTCTGAACAGAAGTAACGTGGCCATTTGCCACTGCCCCGTATCGGCTTTAAACGCTTTGGAAAAGTTCCAGATAGATAAATTTTTACTAAAAATGAGAGGTATTTCTGCTAAAAATGCCTGAGCACTGAAATGACTCTTTTTGGTTGAGAGGCAAGGCTTTCAACACAGTATGTCATACTTCCTGATGGGATTGTGGACACAAAAGAATCTGTTAAAAATGGAGTATGTTTTTAGTCCCATTTCCAAAGTAAACGCAACTCCTGTAATCACACAGGCTCCCCTCAACAGCTTTTAAACATGTTGTCAACTTCCACCAAGTTCACCAGTGAGAGAGAGCAGAGGGTTCAGGTGTAATTAAGTTTCCACAAGTTATGTAAAATCAATGGCTAAGTACTGAAGGGAGACCAAAATTGGTGATCTCACTGAAGAAAGGGCAGGCAAAACACGATCATTATATATCCCGCCTGGAAGCAGCTGCCTGGCGACCAGCATGCGCATCCCGGCGGCCAACTGGGACACAACTGCAGCATAGAGGGGAGCTGAGGATTTTAAGGACATCAGTCCACAGGAATCCAGGCTTTGTTAGTAAGACTGCTCAGAGAACTTTCTTTTTGAATGTGACAAAACAATTAGTCTTTTGTGCAAAAAGCTATGAAAAATATAACCGTCAGGATTCCAGACATTTTACATCCCATTTTGGAGCTTCTCAATCATGTGTGCTTTCAACTGCCTGGTCCTCATCAGCTCCAGCAAGCTAAAAGTGGGGAATGGGTGTGAATGTCTTTGTGTAAGTGCAGTAACTGAGGGAACAAAAACTACCAGCAGTTTGCATTTTCATTTACAGTAAGGGGCTCACAGCCATGCAACTCACACCAGTTGGTGACCCAATACTTCAGTACTGTACAAATCTTAATATATGACACTTGGAAAACATCAAGTCTTTGGATGAGTACTTGTTGCTCAATATTACGTTTCAGAAATTCAATTAGTCACTGAAACAGACTTGTATCAAAGCTGGCACTTCCCTGAAGCTTAAAATGTCAGTAACAAATAGACTGACTAGACTGACTTATGTCCCATACATTAACTTAAACAACTATTAAACTTACAGAGTGGAGTCTTTCTATTTTCCCACCAGTACATTGTCTTGGCACATGTCTGGCTACATTCAAGACAATAATAATGCACTTAAATCAACATCAAGTGTCTTAGAAAAACTTCCTGACTTCAAATTTATTGGGATGACAGAAGTTACCTCTATTCTGTCCGGAAAAACTTTGACTCACGTCACAGCTGGGGTCCTTACACTCACAGCAGTTTTCCTGCTGCAATCTCACTGTTTTCACACAGACAGGACCAGAAACTAAGACTGCAATATAAAATTCTCTCTACCAAATTAGGTGAATTATCTACCAAAACATGCATCCTGAAAGGAAGGTTAGACAAAAAACATTAGCTACAGTCCATGACAGTCACGACAGGGCAGCAGCCTTGGAAAAGGAACTTTTAATTTTTAAAAATCACTCTTGAATTTTGCCCCTATACATAACAGACCTCACTGGAGGGATTTAGGTAGTGTAGTAAGGAGCAAGAAAGTTTAGAAAAGAACCCTTTTTCATTTAGTCTTAATTAGATGCAAAAAGGTACCTAAATTTGGTTCCAGGCATTAATGACAAAATTTCAAAATACAATCAAGTAAGGTGAGCAGGTGTTCTGCATCTTAAGACATAAGCTCTTCAAACATTTTTTCTTGTCTATGACTGGAATTTAACAATTCTTTATATATAATGTTCTTAGCCATTCAGATTTTGAAACATGTAAAACCAGAAGTACTATCTAGGCTTGCTCTTTTCAAATCATACCGTTTGACAATGAAATTAAAATACTTTTTACTAGTTAAATACAAACGGTGTTAAAATTTACACTGCTTGGTTCACAAACTGCAGAATACTTCTAGTAAATATCAGCTTTTCCAGTTATTTACTAAATCAAAAAGCACTACAAACAATCTAAACTTTGAGCCTAAACTATCCAGCGCTGCCTCTTTAACACTGTTGTTTAGCAGTGCTCCACAGTTTGACATCAGTTGATAATCCTAAATATAGCTCTGCCTTAAGTCCCCCCCACAGTTCACAGCCCAGACAAAGCCAGCTCCATGACTCACAGCCCGGCACAGGCCAAACAACCCTCACAACACTTCTGCAATTTCATCTGAGGCACGAAACAGCATCAGAATTTCGGGAAAATATTTAGAAAATAAGTCATTAAAACACAGCTTTGGTTAACAGTCTTTTGACTTTTTAACCTTCCCATTTGTTAACACAGGATTGTGATTCTCTGTGAGTCACGTTCCCTCAGTGGGGTTATGTACAAAAATGACTCCAAATTGGTCTTCCCCGCTCAGGTTCTCGTGCCCTCAGTGCAACCCCTCACTGCTTTTCCTGAACTCCTTGAAGAACTTTGGTAACAGCAGACAATGGAAGCAAAGTAGAAACATCCAAAGGAATAAAGGAAGGCTTCTGTAGCTAGTTCAAATGTCGAAGTAGGGGTATTTCACAGCCACAGATGGTATTTATTGTAAGGATGCTGTGTATTACAGGCAACATGGCTACTACATAATAAGAGGAACACTTCTCCACAGTAGGTGTGAAAGCAGGTATCCTGCTCCTCTCCCCCTTACACGGAGGCCTGGCTCCCATTAAGAAGTGCTCCAGCAGGAATTTAGAACACATTCAAGTAAATTGCCCTCACAGATTAGTGGTTTTGCATAAACAATGCCAGTTAAAAGAACAGCTTTTTCCTTTTTCTTAGGTTGTGGTTAACTAAAATATTCATATATAGTCTTACTTTGTTGACATGGGATAACTAAGATAATACAAATTAAAAGTAGAGGTAGAATAACAGATAGAAATACAGAGAGAAAGGTGGAACAGAAAGGGAAAACAAGAGGTTAACACCAAGATTTGGGCTGGGGAGCTTAGGGGGAAAAGGGTCAATTTCAGAGCCACGTTAACACTCCAAAAACAGCTGTCGGAGGTGCAGCCTGATTTCTACAGTCCAGCTATTAGTCTGAGCAGAAAGCAATTAGTGTAGCCATGAAAGTTAAAGAAACATTCAGAAAGGAGCTGTTTTTCATATAAAACAGTAGCTTTTCTCATGACAAAGAGAGTGTCAAAAAAAAAAAGGAAGCTGAACAAGATGTTTTCATGGCAGTGGCTTTACTTAACACTACACTGCCTCTGAAACTGTAAATTTCCAAGTTGAGCTAATAAGTAGGAACCATGCTGATTGCAGATTTCTGGCTTTCAGACTACTCGATGAGATTAATTTAATTTAGAGTCAAAACATTTGTAGATTTTCTGCATGAAGAAACGTACAATAAAAAATCATAATCCAAAGTTTTCACTACACTGACAGTACTGTGGATCCATAGGAGAACTTCACCCAAAGTTGAAATAGCAGCACTTTTTGTATTGTAGGAAAAACAGTGCCCTCTGGCTTCACATTAAATGGGAGTAAGAAAACAGTTTAAGAATAAAACAAGTTAACTGGTCCCTATAGCCAGTTCTTGTAAAGAAACATGGAAAATTACATGACAGTTCTCTAACTACCCTAATTTGTCAAGGAATCATCATAACTCAAACGGCATGAATACTGAGATACTTGATACACAAATTAAAATATAATCCTTATCAGACAGTTAACATGTGTTTCAAGAAATTGAAACTCAGTGAAAACCAGAAAACCACTAAATTTTTTCTTTAGAACTGTTTTGTTCACAGGATACTTGTTTCAAGTATAAAGACAGGAAAGTCTTATTGAATCAAATCCACATAAAGGAGTTTCAATTTTGCAGAACCTTAGAAAGGATATTATACAGAAACAGAGATTAGATATTAAAGAGAATTGTAAATTTTTTATTGCTAAAAAACACATATACAGAGAGCATTTCATGGTGTACTAAAGCTGAAAAAGGAAATATTTAAAAGAAGATGCTCAGAAGTGAAGAACTACGCAAAAGTAGTGACAAACTAGATGTAACTAACAAAGCCTACACTGCCTAGAAAACCCATGTTTATTTACCCATCACTTCAGGGCATATATTTTGAGACAATTAAACTGATTTCTAGATCCTTTCTCCTCCCCTGTCCCAAGTGTTACACATGGTATATTTCAGCAGTGATAAACATGAAGAATAAGAATATTTTCTATCATGAATACAATTATTTGAGTTATTTAGGTTGTGTTGGAAAAAGTAGTGTCCTGTTTGAGACTGCAAAGGATAAAGAAGCAGGACTGTATTTGAGGCCCCACGAGAGAGAAGCTGTGTTAGCAACAGAGGTGCACACGCATGTGAAATACATCTCTATGATAAACAATGATTATCCACATGGATAACTTTATGACTTAAAGTCGTTTTTTACACCCTTCTGTGTCTTTGCAATTGCACACTTGAGTAAAAGTCCAGCCTAAATGACACCTACTAGGCAGTATTCCAGTTTTAATTTTATTTAGTTACCTGCCCCAAGTATACTGCGACTTGATACTGACAAATGGCTACATTTCACAACTACCTTTTAGTACATGAATTGACTACCTTATGCAATGAAGCTGCAGCTTAATTCATCTGATAGAAATTGAACTTTATCTGCCAAAAACAGATAAAGGAATAGCCAAATGATTAAAAATACACATATATTTTCAAAGATGTCAGGATTTGATTCTCGTGCACCATCACAGCAGAGAGAGATGTAACTTATGTAAATAACACTGCAGAACCCCAAATCCTTTTAGAATAGAACTTCTTTTCTGCATGGGTAATTGGACACATTCCTAAACAGATTTGATTTATGGTGTCTTTTTCATGTCTGAATGACTACACATGCATTTACATGCAGACTACACATGAATTTAAATGCCTCAAACTCATTTGTGCTTCAAGCGATTATTTTGCACCCATTTCCGAAATGACACTGAATGTTCTCAGTTTGAATTTTAGAAAACCCATGGTCACACTAAATAAAGGAAATGTTCTTTCACAACAGGTTTCTCAAAGTTTCAGTTCTACAGCAACAATTTCTGCAAATGCAATTCTCTAGCATATTTAAATTAGAAAGAAGAAAAGCCTAATGCCATTTTGAACAGGGGAATAAAAAGTTCAATTATATAGTCTAAATACAGGGCCTTGTTACATCAGATAATTTACACCTCTGTTAAAAACTGAGTCCCAAACACTAACTCCTCAAGTGAGGCCTGTTTTCTGTATCTCTTGAACAGTTACTCTCATGCCCTGATGTCCCAAACTGGTTCCCACTCTTGATAAAGCATTTCATAGCTGCACTAACAGGCAGGATTTTCTTAGAAATGGAATGCTATTAACTTTGAGTACAAAACTGAAGCCACTGTGGTTCCCTTATTATAGATCCTCATTTAGTAGAGGATACAAAAGTCTCTAGAGATTTCCCACCAATCAAGGCAAGTTCCATAGTTTCCCTTAGAACCACATCAGAGGAAAGGAGAGAGCAAACAGTTACACTATAGACACCTAATAAAAAATGCTGACATTCTAGTTTTAAAGAGGATACTGGCTTAAAAAAAAAACAACACACCAAAGAAAAAAAGCATGCTCCAAGCAATTTTTATAAGCAGACTGAGTGGTATAGCATTCAGGCTCTTCAAATGAAAACATGAGGTCATTTCCCCAAATGATCACTGAGGTATCTCTGTGTGTTATAAAAAAATCCCAAATGCAACACTGCAGACGTGAGCTCAGTAAATAATCTCAAAACTTCACCTTAAGATTTCTCTTACCATTTTACACTGGTGATATTAACTACTTTAACTTCTTCTATTCACACAGTATTGGAAAAGAGGTTCATTAGCCAAGGAATAAATATGGCTATTTCTGTAGATAACTGTTCTCACTTTATTTTTATATGCACCTTCATAGAGGGAGAGACTGAAAATAGTACACTGATGCTGACTTAAAGACAGTAAGTGTGAAATACTGGGGGAAATCCCCCAGTCTTTTCATTTTAAAGAGACTTGCAAAATTACACCCATCCAACCACTCAGAGATTTGGAGATTTTGGAGATAAGCCAGGTAGTATCTGTGACCTAAACCCACAGTTAGCTACTGAAAGGCTGAGTAACACCTGCCCAGGGGCAGTGACTACAGAAGTCAATTGTCCACTCTGACACAAGAGGAGTGAGGTCCCTCTAACACTGGCCCTGAATTCTGAACAATGAATAGCAGTGTGATTAATAGGCATTGCACAAATTTGAAGTCTCAGGGCCAAGAATCACTTTGCAATAAACACTGGGGTGATAAACAAACAACTGCCTGCACCTCAGACCCTGTGCCCACTCTATTTCTAGATCTTTATATAAAGTATCTGCAGAGCATGTGGCTGCTGCTGTGCTCTGAGCTCCTTCAAGCAGCAGTGGTATGAAATTGTCCTGATTCTTGTTAGTCCCACTGCTGCCCACAGGCACACAAGCAGCAACAACCAACACCAACAAGTCTGGGCAATTTTCCTTCTGGTATCATTTGGGAAACCTCAGACATCAGCAAGTAGCTGTCTGCATACAAACCCCAAAGAATCAGGAGCGCTTGCCTCGCATTTAGGAAGTTATATAGAAATCTAATTTCCATTCACACAAAAGCTCGGTTTTTACAGATTATAAAAATTAAAAGTTGTTATAAAACAGCTCAGAATGTTTCATTGCATAGTCCCCTTTCCTTAAAAAATTAATCATTTGCATTTTTTTGACATTATAATCCAGCAGGGGTCAAGAGCAAATTTACAGGCATTGTTGGGTAGATGAATGTACTATGACTTTAGCTTAAATAGTCTTATACACTTGGAATTTTTAAATATGATTTAAAAACCCCTTGTATTTTAGTGGCAAGACTAAATACATTTTTAAGATCTCATAATCAACTCCTGAAAATTAGAGCAGAGAACATTCCAGAAGCACTAGAGAATTTAGAAGTGTTTTTCTTCAGAAAGGATTACTACACTTATGATTTCCTTTTATAGTCTTAATAAGCTTCAGTCAGAAAACCAGAAAAAATACAGATACTCAAAAAGCAATTTAAATTCTCAAAAAAAACAACCCACCTCAACCAAAACGACCCACTGAAAAAACACAAAACAAAAAGGGTTTTATAAGGAAACTATTAACCATTTAAAGTACCCTTCAAAAAATTTAGCTAATAAAGACACGTCAGTGCTATAACTCTGACCTAAGACATGGCATATTTTTTTCCTCTCAAGTGATATCTTGATATTGATTTGAAAACAAGGTAATGAATCACTTATTTCTTTTGCAATCTAGTTGTCAAGTCAAAGCCCCCAAAATAAACCACATGAAATGGTAAGGCAAACAGGGCAAAGGAAACTCAGCAGATGATCAGTAAAATACACTTCTAATTTCATTTGGTGCTAGTTCATTAGCTGTACACTATATCATGTTATGTTGCCCTCTAAGCAATACAAATTTCTCAGCCTGACTTGCTAGAATCACACAGAGCAAAGAGCAGGAACTGCAAAGGGACTAAATCCACTATGGCAAAAATAGAGTTAAAGAAAATGGTTTCAGTTTCCAGCCCTGAAAGAGGCCAAACAACAGATTAACTATTATGTCTTTAGCTCAAAGCAACAACTTAAACATATTCGATTTTTTCAACAATTTAACTATTAATAAAACACTAACTTGGTAGGAAAATAATATAAATACTATGGTGTCAGTTAAATGCATCAGTCTATGGAGATTAAATGTCATTCAACAACAAAATCCATTCAATTATATACCTTTTGCTCAACAGTGCTGCATTACTAAAAACAAGTTTAAAAGGCTATTTTCAACCTTAAAAGGCTATTTATAGATGTTATAAGATGGCAGTTAGAGACAAAAATTGTAAGTATTCCAAAACTGAAGACAAAGGTTTAAGTTTTCTTTGTTTCATTCAGTATTTTGGGCTAATTTCAGTAATATTCTGGAGGAAGACTGCCCTCCTGCGTTCACCGGCCACAGCAGGCTGGGATGAGACAGTCCCTGCAGCTGGAATCACTTCAAGCTGGCCATTTTATTTATTTATTTTTTTTTTTAAATAATCACATTACTGATTCAGAGAGTGAAATTAGCCCACCAAATGTTTGCACAGAAATGCAAGGCTGGTGAACAGCAGGCCTGTTCCTAGTGCTCTCACAGAAGGTGGTAATGCCTGCTAGTTGGCATCAGGCCTAGAAAGCCATTCTGGGCCTTTAAAATGGCATTGCTGCTTGCAGCTGCTCTTTGCTCTTAACAGAGGCTGCTTATTAAAAGCTCCTAAATTGTTCAGTGAAGTCCTAAAGGAATAAAATGCTTGTTAGACACCTTGTAATGAGGTTAGCTGTACTCCTTCACACCAGCTCATCGTGCTACTGCAGCTCTATGGCATCTATCTTCAGAAAGGTACCAAAAAATCCAGAGGTATGAATCCACCATCACCCACACTTCCTGCACCACATTGTTCCCATGTCAGGAATCCTGTAAGTGCTTTATAAATAATTAAAACATGAAAGAACACTGTATGGGAAAACTAGCATTTTAGAAATGCAAACACCAAGGTACACAACAGTATGTCATGTAGGAAGTCTGACAGAGAGCTGGCAACAGGAGGGACTTCCAGATTCCTGCTTTTAACAATGTAATTTGGTACTTGAAAAAAACAAAATGCTAATTTGGTAGAACACTTGATATTCACATAGCTAACTGCATTTGAAAACGTTCAGGAAATCATCTAGCCTCCTATGAGCCCTACAGTAAAGCACTACAAATCTAGTGGCAAGGGAAAAGCTTTGCTTTTAACAGTATTCAACAAGATACAAAAAGCACTTCAGTAGTTGTATAGGCAGCTCTAAGAAAAATCTAGGTTTTGTACACTAGCAAACACAAGTCCATTGTTATGGTACTTGTGGATAAAAAGCAGCACACAGATCAATAATTCTGAACTCGTGCTTGTGCATGCACAACATGCCTTGAGACAAATTTTATTCCAATTAACAAAAACATATCACTGAATGATCTTTCAATTATTCATTCAGGACAAACATGAAACTGAGCCAATTTTTAAAAAATCCCACATAATTATTCACTTACACAAGTACCTAAACCATTTTTTTTTTCAAAAATGTGCGCTGGTTTTTACATCAGCACTTGTTTACATTACTTAGAGATGGTAATCAATATCCAGTATGGGAATGCTAAACCCTTCATCTGTGCATGATATGATCATAAAACAAACACTACCTCTTTTCCCCAATTTTCAAAATACTTTTTTATGGTACCTCCAACAACCCTTTTTTTAAAGAGAACAAAAAAAACCATTTTGTTTTTAATTGTAGGACAGCAACAAGAAAACTTTAAAAAAAGGGGAAGGAGAAAAAAGGAAGCTATTATTCTGTGCATCTGGAGGGCATGCACTTGTTAAATCTTTACTTATGAGCCCAGATTACTTTTTCCTCACATATTGCCTCATGTTTTTTCCTTTGTCACTTCGTGGATCACTCAGTTCTTTTTATAGCCCTCAACCACAAGAATTTCCCAACAATTGTTACAAAGTGATGCTTTTCCTGTAATTGTACTTTTTCTTTGACTGGTTCAAGCAAATAAATAAAGTAAATAAATAAATAAATGTAGTTATATACATAAAGAGAGAGAGATTCTTGCATGGGAACAAGCAAATCAACCATCCCATCTTCTTGCATTCCCCATAATTCAGACTTAATAGTTCACAACACTTATTGGTGTGAGACAGAGTTTTAATTTAGACTAAATATTCTTAACATAGAAACAGAATTGAAATAATTTAAAATTTGCATATAATAATCTCCTTTGTGGAGCTTTCAACACTGTTTCAATTTAAGTTATTGTTCTGCCTCCTTGTAAACAAGCAACATCTTTTTCTTTCATGGAAGGACTTAATAAGTGCTGCTTCCCCATAACTTTCATTAACAAATATAAAATTAAAATGAAAAAATGTTTATGGTAGTGTTAATTCTTCTATTTGTGTACCTGCATTATCAGCCTCTACAGCTTGTTAAACAGTACTTAACACTACTTAACAAACAGAAGGTCTTACATACAACATCCAAACTAAATCAATTAATGTATTCTAACTGAAGCATTTCTAATTTTCCTTTTTAGAAGAGAAACCAAGCACTAGTAAGAAGAGCTATGATAATCAAATTAAAGACCAATGGATTTCACACTTCAGCCAGGGCTCACCTCCTGTCAAATACACCACCTCTGGAGATGGCAGCAGGAACCTCCAGTGCCACTGATATTCCCAAGGGAAGTGTCCCAGCAAGAACCTAAGGTACTATAATGCTCACCAAACTAAGGAAGCTAAAACCTCTGGATAGTCAGATGATTGTCTACATCAAGAGCTCCTTTCTCTGTTATATTTTTGCTGTAGGAAAGAAGGATAAGCCTTTAAGGATCATGGGTTAGGGCAGCTTGCTATTTGCACAGATGATACAGAAACCAAGGCAAGTGTTAATTTTAGTGTCACTAAGAACATACATCACTCAAGCAGACCTTGGAATATAACATTTAAGTACCATTTCTTTTCTACAAGTTCCAGAGGGACAGTACTGTCAAAACAGCACATATTGTGTGCAAGGTCTATGATACTGGATTTTCCAATATGTATTCAGGCAGTTTTTGAAAAGGGGAGCACTGAGATGGCTTGGAATCAAAAATCAATTATTCTGAGATAGGGATTTGGATGGCACACATAATTGTCACATTTAATGTCTGCAAGTACAGAGTACGCCTGTATTTGGAATTTAAGCATGGTTCTGGTACACCAAGTTAGAATTTACAGAGCAGAACAGTGTTTTTGTTAAGATAACCAGGCCTCAGCCCAAGGGAGGCTGGTACAGAAGCTGATGTGGCCCTGCATCAGGACAGTGCACAGCCAGCACTGCCATCAGGACATGCAGGGGGACCATTGGCAAGGGCAGGGTCCCACTCCCAGGGCTCTCAGAGCTGATGCCCACAGGGAGGTTCAAATTCAGCAGCTGCACACCTTGGAAAGGCATGTGACGTGACAGAGGCAACAGTGACATCCCTGGAACAGAGCACCAAGGCACATGATTGATTTTTGGAGCAGTACTTCAGCATTTTTCCCAATTAAGCCTGAAGATACCTTCATGGCCCATTCCAGTGACTCTCATGTTTTTCATTCAGCAGTTTCAACTCAATACAAGTGCCATCTGGAACCCGAGGGCACTGATCTTGTATAACCTTATCTGCTGCTCCAGTAACTAGATTCTCCTCCTGCAAGGTCTCTGTTTAGTCAAAAGAGTACAAAGCACACCCTTGCAGTGCCAGTTTAAAAGTAAAATATCCTGTCTGCTGGCACAGGACATCTCCCAGAGGCACTGGTGGAGAAAAAGGTGACAAATAAAAAGATCAAAAGTAAGAGTGCACTCTTCTAAGAGGGCACTTTGTTGGCATACTCCTTTTTATTTCTCAGAGAAAACAACAGTCCTTCTAAATTACAGATTCTGAAAACTGGGTGTATTTGCCTAGACAAGGCATTTTATTATTTTCATAGAACAGTCTGACAAATAATTATTAAAATAAGATTTTTAACAAAGACTTTATTACCATTGATCCCCACGAACTTTTTGTTTTCAATCATATTTCAGCTCCTAGTCAAGACTTACAAAAATGCACAGTAGTCACAAGTTTGCAAAGAAAAATTCTGAATTAGAGACAGCTACATGGAAGGGGCTCTATTTTGGATTTGCCATATTACTTGAAAATTACATATTCTTTGAAGCTTTTTGACAAAACAGTCCAGCTGCAAACTTGCAACACAAATTAACCAATGCAAAGGATTTTGTCTCTCCTAACTTCCATGAACTCAAAGTAACCCCAGAAAATAACTTGGGGAAGTTTTCAGAATGGCCACACATATTAGACCAGGACATAGTATCTCTTTCCAGCCTGATGTTCTTGACTTCTGTTTGTCCCAGCTTGGCAGCTGAAACACACTATGCTTCACTGCCCTTTCCACTTGGGGTGTTTTGCAATCTCAGATTTTCAGCAATTAAAAGGAGAGTAGTATTTTAAGGAAATATTAATTGAGCAGAAGAAATAAGGGATTAAATCTTCCCATCTTCAGTAAAACAACCTCTGTATCAAGCTTTATCTTTGATCACTAAAAACCTTTGCATAAGCCAGTATAAAGGATAAAAAGGCTGATTACTTGGACCAAGCAGATTCTCCCTTGTAAAAAACAACATATAAATAACAGAAAAACCCAAACCCTCATGAAAAAATCTGAAAAACAATCTATATCATGAGTCTTAAAGCAGAAATAGGCATGATTAACTGTGTATTCCTTATGGCAATAACTTAATTATACAGAGTGAAACCACAGAGCTTTCAGAAAAGCTTCCTTAATTTACTGGATAATCCACAAGCAATTTCCTTATATGGCTGGAGAGAAATCACTGCTGTGTGCACTAAAGCTGGAAGACAAATGGTCTCACAAACAGAAATCACTGTTGCTAACTGGAATAATCAAAGTCTTGCATCACCATTGTTGCACATTCCTTTCATATAAACATGTTGCATTTTATCTGAGTGTGATAATTCATCGTCAAATCATTACACAATTTATTGAATTTATGTAAATTAACAGTGCAGCCTTACAGGGAAATGGGAGAAACAGAGGAAAGGTATTTAGGACTTTTAGTCTAAAAAAAAAAACAACTCCTTAAAACTACATTAGATGTAAAAACCCAACACACAGACTTGAGCTTATATGTTTCAGGTAAAAATGAAGACTTGCTTTGTGTGATCACTTTATGATGATGTGATGATACAAGATGAAATACCAAACATAGTCTGGCTAAGACTGACTGAATTCTGGTCTTAAAATTCTAATGAATTCTTCTAGAACTTTTTATTATTCAAGTAAACCATTTTTCTTTATGGAAAAGTTAGACTCCACTGAAGACCAGCCTTCAGCACTAGACTACAAAAAAATTCTGGTAGAATTTGATGGTTACAAAAACCTTGCTTAAAACTTGGTCCAACTCTTAACACTAAAGACATAACAAAATCCTCACAATTTATTTTTTCTCTGCTGGAGGCAGCTCCAGGACTATTCATTGTTTGCTATGTACTTGAAAGACCACATCCTTTCTTTTCTAATGCAAAGTGTTTTGGAATGGGTTTCCCTATTTTTCCCAACTCTTAATCATTTTTTTAAGTAAACAGACCATATACTGAATACATTTTCACACATTCACAGTTATACACACATACTCAGGCACACTTACCATATTCATACTGCAAATGGTCAACTACAATCAGACTACAGTAAGATACAATTCAGAATTTTAAAATCTCAAGCTTCCACATAAAAGTAATTGAGCTGCTTCTGTTCTGAATGCTAGGCCCATGGTAAAACAGACAAAGCAGGGTTAGCTACCTAGATTTAAAAATTTCAACCCTTACAGAGTATACCTATTTTTCATTCACTATGTATGTACACCATAAATTTTTAAAAATCAGGCAGAACTTATTCTAAAGCAAAGCAACTCAGAATATGGCACAAAAAGCATAACTCAATGATTAGGTTGACTTTTACAACTTTGTCCATGGAGAAAGTGAAGAAATTGCCACAGCCATAAAAGAAGTAATTTTTAGCACCAAGGTTCAAAGAGACCCATAAATAAAACTACACTCACCCACATCACTAGAAAAGTCACATTAAAGAATTTCCACTGTTGGGAAAATATTATAAATAATCCTTGCAATCTATGAAATATGAGAAGTTACTACTGCCTTTGGCAATTCCTGGCAGCAATGCTTTCCTGGCAATCATCCAACCTGAAGATAACAGGCTAATGTTATCCCTACTTTTCTCCTATTCAAAGTGTACAGAAATCCCAGTTTAATTAGATTGCCTCCCTTTTTTGCACATACAACATGCCTAAAAATATTAATGGATTTAAGTTTACTTACTTATTAATCACATCAAACCCATTTCAGTGTATTTTGGACACCATAAGGATACAGGCTCTAGAAAATTAAATCCCAGTTCTTACCCAGGACATTTCCTGCAGGTACTTCCTCAAGATCTTCAAGCTCTCTTCCCATAAGTAAGTAGAGGCTCTCCAAAGTGCAGCATGTCATATGGGGAACTGCTGGCAGATCATCTGTGGCAGAGCACTGGGATGACAGCTACAAAGAGCACAAACCCAGCATTTGGGCATCTTTCAGTTAGCTCTGATGAAAACTTCTTCCACAAAACCTCCTTGCATTCCAAAGTGAATAAATACAACCTAAAGCATTTTCATCTCAAACCTTAGATGGCAGAAACCAACATATACTCCCAAAAATCCACACTAGAGGCAAAGACATCACATGAATGTTACCACGAAGATAAAAAATAATGCTTTCTTTGGCAAATTTTAGGTGTGTACTACTTCTACCTCACTTTTCATTATCACTGAAAAAACAAATGTTTTGAAGACAATTCAAAAGTAATGAACTTCTTTGATAAGAATTTAACACCGGTTTTTTCCCCATACTATTGTGCACTTTCTGTTCCCTAAAAGAATTGCTTTTTCCTTCAATTTCTTTTTAAACAAAACATACACATACTCAATTTATGGTTAGTTAATACAACACTGTACTTAAAACTACTTTGGAAATGTTACTCTTTATAATGAGTTTACAGACACAATCAGCTATTAGCACAGTTACCTAAATTACTTTGATACTTTTTGGAATTATCCAATTCAATTTTTTAATCTCTTTTGAGGGAGACACGTGGAGTAAGTTAAGTCATCAATGTTTCAAAATAATTCCAAGTTATTGCAACAGTTCACAGACACTTCTTACCTTAAGCAAAGACTCAGCAGGATCATATTTTGGTCCTAATACAAAGATTTTTTGCCCTCTTTTCACCATGCCACTGAACACTCTGGCAAAAGCAATGAAATATTCCTTGTCTGCTTCCTGTTTCACTTCCTTTGAGGTCATGCTGTCTTCTTGACCAGTGAGCGGTTGCTCTTCACCTAACCAGTCAGAAAAAATACAAGCATAAAACCACTTTCTGTCTCATCATCTGGAGGAAAAAAAGATAAATTATATATTATATTGTCACATGTGGCAAAATCACAGAATTGTTCCAGTTAAAACAGACTTTTAAGATCCTGAAGTCCAACCCAGCACTGCCAAGTCCACCACAAACCCATGTTCTTAGTGTAACATGTTTAAAATATCCCCAGGGACAGTGACTCAATGACTTCCCTGGGCAGCCTCTTCTAATGCTTTATAATTCCGGTCAAGAAATTTTTCTTCTAAACCATCCCTGGCACAACCTGAAGACATTTCCTCTTGTCCTACCAATTGCTACTTGGAAGAAAAAACCAACCCCCACAATTGTTACCCATAATCCAGTCCTGTTGTTCACACCCTGCTTTTGTACCAATTTTGGCTGTTTGGCATTGAAAGTTACTTAGTTTTGAGCAGAGCATCTCCTTGAAACATCATCTCCCTTCAATGACTCAAAGTATTGAGATCAAGCAAATTCTCAGGCCCAGGAAGATCAATCTGTGGCACTATTTCACCATTTATGAACTGTAAGCTTTCTTTCAAATCCCTCCTCACTCTTTGTTCAGTTCCATGTATTGCACTTTGAACTGGCAGGTAGATGATTCACAATGTGGGTTTGTAAGGTGCCCCTTGGCAATGCCAAGACACTACTATTAAACATTTTCCTATAAAAACAGGTATTAAGGTACCACACACCTTTGGTATCACCAGTGTTCCCAGATACTTCAGGTGAATTTGCACTTGGGGGCTTTTCTGGCAGCTCCTTCCCTCCACTTGCTGCCAATTTTTCTGCATGCCTTCTTTTGGCAAGTTCACGCCGATGAGCAATTTCTTCTTGAGTTAATGGCCTACATTGTATTTCAAAACATCAGTATTTGGTAATGTCATTTATTTTAAAATAAATTAAATAACAGTAAACTAGAATACTATATTTGACACAAGTCAGAATGCCTTTTGTCCCCCAGTACTACAATTTTAAGTCAGCTAAAGTTAGCAAACTCTTCCTCTACCATATTTAGACTTTCATTTTTCTTCCAAATACATAGAGATCAAATACTGTAATTTTTAATTACCTGTGTTATCTTTATTACTTTAAGGAAATCTTTACAGCAAATCTCAAATGCAGAAAAAGTCTTTGCTTGTTAAAGCTCCCTTTCATAAAATGAATAAGCCCATTAAGGCAAAAGATTTAAAACTGACAACAACAGAAGATAATTTTAATAGTCTGATGCATCCATCTATTCACTCTGCCTTAAAGCAAAGTGCTTCAAACTACGATTCAGAGCAATAAATAATAAAAGATAAAGAATATTATCAACATCCTTATGTAAGGCAATATAAAGAGACTTGTTTGTCAATGCAAGAATTTTGAACAGCAAAGTGATATTCATTACACATATATGAAATCTTTCAGCATTGCCCAAAACTTTCCATTTGATATTTAAATCTGGCCCTAAATAAAAATACGTTGTATGATGTTCTCTTCTAATTTAATGGTTTTAAAGATAGAAAATAAATTCAGACACTAGTCATCTTCTCTTTTCAGTTATTACTCTGTTTCCATTAATTTCCCATGTAAATGAAGAGAACCTAATCATTACAGATACTTCTATGAATAATCTATTCTGTTTACTAATTTTAGTATCAACAAATTCCCAAGTAATGTGCTGTTATGTGTCTACATTAAAAATCTTTAGTGCTATAACTTAAAAGCAAAAGGAATAATTAAGTTATGCAGACACAGTTTTTTTTTTTTAACAGAACCAGAATGCTTTCAATGTTGGTTTTGTCTTCTTTTTCTTCACTGGGAACTATGGACATATATATTGCTTTCCAGCATTAATAAATTTCCAAAATAATAACCAATGTATTTTTCATATTAGTATTCTTAATGAAATTCTAACTCCAGAGAAGGAACAGAAGTCTTTCTATCATAAAACATGCATAAAACATGCATTTCTATAACACAACTGGACAAAGTAATCACCAAGTCTTAGACCTTGACTTCAGCTGAAGAAGGTGAACATAATCCCACAGCAAAACCTCACCTACACGATTTGTCCTGTGTTTGCTCATATGACAGATACAAAACCAACAGTCCTTAGTGTTAAGATGCTTTAGGAGTTTTTCAATCAACTGTATCAAGCACACAGCATTAAAAAAGAAGTGCCTCATTAGTAGTTTTAGCTTGTTATGTAGCCTTGGACAAGTCACTTCCCCTCTTCAACCTCCACACTTACAAACAGAGGTCAAGATATTCTGAACAACCACAGCAGTAATGAATGACAAGAGGAAGAAAACCACAGGAAGCACTACAGCAGTAAAGCCATTTTTGTTTACAGAAGAACCATATAAATATGATCTCTACTTTAAAAAAAAAAAAAAAAAAGCACAAAAAATGGACTCACTTTGCCTTATCAACTATTGCACACTTTGAAATAGGGGAAAACCCTGTTAATCACAGGTCAAAGGTTTTATGTGCAGTCAGTAGAAAGAGTTACTGAACACCTACTCTGCTCTTAACTGGATTAATTAGGAGCAGGAAGTCTTGAACAGATTACATGGCTGAGACCAATTCACTGCCAGTAAGATTTTTATTTATATCGTAATCAGGATGGTTTTCTGCATATAACACCTTCTGCAGAGACTTAATTTAAAAATGAGACACTTCATTAACCAAAATTCTTCACAGAACTTGAAGAAATCATTTGGAACAGTTGCTTATCTTGAACCCAAATGTTGAATTTGAAAGAGTAAGAAAACTATACATAAGTTAAAAATCTCTCTAAAAATTACCTAAGAGAGGCCCCTGGGAAAAAATGTCAGAATTTGAAGCACAGACTTAGAATCTGGGACAGACACACTGCATATTATAGAAAAGAAGAGTGTAAGACAAAATCACCACTCCAAACTTCTTAGCAACTTAGGTTTGTTTTTGGTTTTTTGTTTTTTGTTTTTTTTGGAAAAAAAGGAAAGAACTGTCCCTTAAACAGTCATGACAGAATTAAGAATATATATCTCTAAAATTTCAAACACTGTGGTATTTCTGCTTGGCTTGTTTATTTTACTGCTATAGAGAGTGAGGCTTAACAATACAAAATGCAAAGCAGATGGTGGAGAAGAAAACTTCATAAAGTTTTTTTTTTTTTTCCTGAAGGCAGCTGTTCAAAGTTATTTAAAGGTTTGGAATGTCAGAAAAATTTCTAGAGGAGATAGATTGATAGGGAAAGTACAGATCAGACTGCCAAGGGTGTCACAAACACAGTCTATATATGATGGCATAGTATACCTACAGGGACTATGTATGCATTCCAACATGTCTGATTGTTCAAAAATATTTTTCATTTTTGTAAATAATCCTGAGAGTAAAAGAAAAAAGTTGCTTTGCTTTTTTCCATTTTATATAGTATTTTTCAAAGTATCAGTATATTTAGGTGTCAAATAGCCCTAAGCACAAATATTAAAGGTATCTTAAGATTCTGGATGCACTGGTCTAAGTTGCAATAGATATAAACACACTTAATAATATTCTCATTTTGATAAAAAAGCAGACTGAGTGTAGGTGGGACTTTAACTAGCAGGTACAACCTAGACTTTCATCCTGGTTTCTGTCACCATCAATTTCTATAAAATTCGTCACTCTCAGTAGTATCATTAGAAACCACAAAAAGATAATGTTGTCAAATAAACACTTATATAGAGTTGTAACACAATCAAGCAGAACACAGAACAAGATTAATGCACGTAAGGCACTGGATCTGCAACAAAACCAGTTTCAAATTGTACACTGATTTATTCAATTTCTCCAGTTAGCAAAACCAATCAGAAGTAAAATCAATTTTGAACAAAAGCTGCTCACACCAAAAGAAAGGTTGTTTCTTCTTCTTCTCCCCCTTCCCCTTTTTAGCTCCATTAGAAAAGAAAAATAGCCTCATAATATTGGCAGAAAAAAAAAAAAATGGCAACATGCAGTCACACAAAAACGAGCAAATAAAAAT
>WEIU01008943.1:441065-455823 GCA_013389925.1 Aegithalos caudatus
GAGAGATTCCCTTGCTCCAGAGAAATGCTACAGCCCCCAGACACTGGAACCTGGCACAAGCAATGGAGCTGGCACAGAAGGGTGACCACATCATTACCAGCTCATCTTAAACTCAAACATGTGGTAAGCAAATGCTATGGAAACAATAATATGGGAAAGGGTATAATACACATGCTATTGACATTTAATAGATTGCTGATTAAAGGCATTAGATTTCAGGTAATGTAAGCAAGCTCCTGCTGACTACTTCTATGATTCCCACATTCCCCCAGGATAATACATTTAGTTCAAACTGCATGACAACTCAACTTCCTGGTGCAATCAATCCTCTGAACATGACAGCTTTTCTACTCTTTCACATTATCAAAGACAGACTCCAATCCAAAGCAGTTCAAAAATTCAGAGTGAAGAATCAGAACAAAACTGCCAAAGACAAATTTGTCTTTGATTGTTGAAGTGTTATGTTTATGTTTTTAACCTCCAGACCATTTCAAAAAGGAAACACCACAGTCAAAACATCAACTGATTTCCAAAAGACTAATAGTACTGCCAACAAATGTCTGCGAGGCATCTCTCATGCCACGAACAATGGTTTTCAAACTCTGAGAAAGCTTTCTCTCCTCCATACAGCTTTTTCCAGTTTAAACCTTTAGCATGAGCTCATGGACAGATGTTGGCCTTCACAAGGTGTGGATGGAGTAATTTTTGATAGCATCTTTAAATCCATGTAATTTATAGAGAATCCTATTCATGACTCTGCTCTACAGAATTAAGTTCTAGTAAAATCATTGGCTGCTGCTCTGTTCACCTGGCACTCAAAGAATCCTGTCAACATCCCTAAGGACAGCTTGGTCAAGTGCAGTTTGCTACATTCAGCACAGTGCATGTCCAGTGGTCTCCCTAATCCTTTGCAAGCTCATTAATTTCTGGGTTGAACTATTTAATGTCTAGAGAACAATTCCCATTCACAAACTAATGTACATCTACTAAGATCATTTACTATCAGTTCTATTGCAATGAGACTGGTACACAATTCACAGTAGAAATAAATGTGTTAACACAAAAGGAACAACTGAAAATTATCCAAATCACAACATACATGAAATTTCATGCAACAGTCTCAAAGGACTTGTTCAACAGGGAATACTCAACTGTTTGTATGACATTATATAGCAGTTATCATTCATTCTGAGACATGTAATGAAAGAAGGTATCAATCCCAAGCTGTCACACTCTGCCTGGAAAAACACTCCAGACTGATAGAGCAATCTCTGATTTATCTCACGTGCTGAACGTGCAAAAAAGAAACTTGAAGCAAAATTCTTCCACAACGTTACAAGCTTTACTTACTTAAGCTCACCATTACACAAATTATAGTATGTCCAGAGATTCAAATTTCAACCACTACTCTGTATTTATTTCTTGGATCAGTTGCCAAGGTCTTAGCCAGATTCAAATGTGTACAATTACTGAAATCTATTTCGTGATAACCATAACTTATTAAAGGTGTTAATTTTTGAAGAGCATTTATTACGTTATGCAATTGGATGCCAAATTCAGATGCAAACCTGTAAATCTGACAGCCCATTCAGATGACACATACCCAATTCATTTCTAATGCACAAACTACAATTTAGAACAAACTGCTAATGAAAACCGAAGATGATGGATTCTGATCACACTGAAGCCACTGCAAGTCATATTGCCTTAAACATAGAAATTAATTTACTTGCAAGAAGATAGTAATTTCTTACAGAGCTTGGAGCTTTATACAAGTTCTCATTTTGATCAATGTCATTTCAGCTGAAGAATTGGCAAAAATCATAGGATTTTTTTCCCAATACACTTTTTATAAAACATTAGAAAGAAAACAAATGAAGCACACTACAATCTGTTTGTTTAACACATGCTAACAAGCTGCAGCACAAAACAATGAAACAACTATCACTGTAATTTCATGCAGAATTGTATGGGGAAGTGTCTATTTCAGGGTGACACACACACACACAAAAAAAAACCAGTCCTGATTTCAAGCTGACTGAGGAGAAAGAACCTCTCATATTATCTGGAGGGAAATAGTAGAGGTATTATAGGTTTTACACCCTCCAGGCAGTAATGAAACATAATTTTAATGCACTACCTTATCTGTTCAATAGACTTTTATTACTACTGGAAAGAAGAAATAGAATTTCTTCAGTACACTTTATTTATTTACATTATTCAGGATTATAAGATGGACTTGAGGTAATAAAGGTTTGCTTCCTATTGCTCACATGGCATTACATGACTGCGAGATTTACACATAAAGCTTTACTAAGTAAGTAAATGATTTCACCACAACAAACATATGATATTCAGTTTATATTTTCTTAACATTTTACATTAAGGAATTAGTTGGAAGCAATTGCAATTAACTATCAAATATTTCTCTTTTACACTGGGTTATATAAAGACAGAATTCTGAACCTCAAGAAAAGCAAACTAGTACATTTATATATCTCTACCTAAATGCCAGGCTTGGCTTTTATTTCTACACCTACACTCAAGAATTCTGTCTTAGACTAGGATTCAGTGTCACACACCAGTAGAAATGAGAAAAAACAGCACATGCTGAATGAACACCTAACATTGCACAAGGAAATACATTAGAATAAATAACCACAGGCATCATCAATAACCATTAGATAAAGCAAGTGGAGGAGGGGCCCTAATCTATTTGTCTTCTCTGCCCAACCAACAATTTACATTTGTGCCTGACTTGGTGGTAATTAGCAAATAATTTCAGGAGATCAGACAGAACAAACTGGAAGACAAAACACTTGCAATTCTCTTTTCTTTACAAAACCTGGTAAAGACTAATGACATAGTGGTACCATACAAAAAGTCAATTTTCAAATCTTTCCAAGGAAAGACAAATACAAGCTGACAACCTGCTTTAACTTGACAATGAACAATTTTCCCATGTATTCTGCTATTTAAACAGTAAAAGCAAAAATCACACCAGCTTTAGTATAGAATCTATTAATTTTAAAGTGACCTTCAAGGAGATATTAGTTGCCAACAGCAGTCTCAAAGGAGGTTGTTTTAATTAAAAATCCATCCTTTGTTATAATTTACTGTACACCCTGGACTTAGAGGAGCTTTTTGCTTTTCCCAACTTATGCTTAGTCAGTATTACAAGCAGATGGCAGAAATAAGGCAAACTATTAAAAATTACAAAGTCAGTTTGAATCTTCTAAGAAAGTTACAAAAAGGTAATCTTAGCCAGTACTACCTTACAAAAGGAAAAAAGATACCAGCACAGATCTACATTTTTTCCCTCTGGAAGTAGAAGACAAGTCTTGCACAAAAAAAAAAATATGGAGAAAACTCTTAGATTTTTTCACAGGCTTTAACAAGCTTAAAATCAGTCCCTCCCCACTCCCCAGGGATGCAAATAACCTTAGGTCAGTCCAGCAGTCAAACACCAAGATACACAAGAGCACAGTCAGGGCTCCCCAAAATTAACATGTAAGTGAAACACACAAGATGATTAATGTTCTTCAACACAAAAATGTGAAACAATTGGTAATAGACATAGTGTAGATATTCTCTGTTTCACCCCATTTTCAGACATTCTTATGGAGCACCCTCATGGAATGCCAGTTTAAATACTGGATCTCACATGCTCCACTCAGCTGTCACTCAATTCTGTCAAGCACAGTCTTTACTGAGTAATTGTAAATATCACACAATGACCAAAACAATTAAAAATACACTCAAGAACCATAGGTACACAATGCTGTGTTTTTAAAACACCTGGATTTTGTTTCATGGAGATGGTTTTCCTTCATTAGAACTAACCTCCTTTTCCAATTTCTTCAAGAACTGCTTACCTGCAGAATCTTAACAAATCAAGTATTTAGAAATACACATTTATCTCTATTGCTGTTTTTCAATTAATGGAAGCCAACTGTCACTTCAAAACAAATCTTAGATGTTACCTAATCAGCAAAAATCACACAGTGCTAATAATGACTGATTTCTCAAAGAAAAACACATGTGATTTCATTTTAATGTTAGCTAATTAGTAACTAATGAAATTATTCAATATGAAGGCCAGCAAGTGAGACTTTTCACACAAACTACAGAGCAAGACACTAAAATGTCAAAGCATTGAATGAACAGGGAGAAAGGAAACTAACTACAATACTGAGAATTTCTGTGTTTAGCATATGTAAAAGCCACCTTTGACCCTATTTCACTCATCACCTCAAAGATTCGTGATTCTCCCAACAAATTAAAAACCAGATCACTTTCAGTGACAGAACACCAAACAGTGATGGCCTCAGTGCAGTTGTCTCTGCTAACTGGAGCCCATCCCCAGGAAAGGAGACAAAGCAGGAATGGCGCTGCTGTGCCACACCTGAGGCACAGCTCCTGTTCCAGACACTTCAGGACAGCACAAGAAGCAAAACTGCACCATCTAGTGCCTGCACAGCCCATGCACACAGAGCATCTCTTCCCCCAGTGCAAACAGTGCAAGGAAGTCTCTGATGGAAGATCTGTAGCAGATCACCTTGGTAAGAAAAAAACTGAAGCAAGTGTGAGAAAAAGCTAAGGCAGTAGTAAAGCTTTAAAATATTACTATAGTAGCAGGACTGGTTTTTGTACAAAGATTAAACACAGTAATTTAGCAGAAAAATTATCATTTTCTATATTACTTTGCTGTACAATGTGACAAATCACAGTGACAATCCCCCCAGAAATGTAAAATGGCCAATTAACATAAAAGTTGCCCATTGAAAATGCTCCAGAGGCTTGGATGGATAAGAGGTTAAGATGAACCTCATTCTTGTAAACTCATCAGAAAAGTACATTTCTTCTGCAGAAAAAGCTGGTGGTTCAAGTAGTACACTTGAGTGTGCCAGGAAAATGAGATCTAGAAGGACCTACTCCTCAAAGAAAATAGGATGGCTATTAAAAAACAAAAGGCTGTAGTAAAAAAATCTTCCAAACCTCCCAGAAAAAAATGTTTCCGAGTGCACTAATACCCTTCAGATCACTGTAAAAAGTCAGTCAAGATTTGGACTACTTCAACCAATTTTATTTTGCTGTTGCAATGGAGAGGATGGTCACTGAGCTGCTATGCCCAGTTTGATGGGAAGTGTTCCTTGGTACAAACACAAGCTGCTATGATCATGCCAACACAACCTTGCTCAAAAACCAAGGAAGTTTTACAACCCCATCATTTCCCCCAGACATCCTGAAACTGCTTACACTGCATGCATTAGGATGATATCCTTGGACAACAGTAGTATTGTCCAACAGATTTGCTTGTATCTTCTAAAAACTACTATGATTAAACAAATCACCTCCTGAACTCATTCAGAAAATCTTTACTTGCAGAAATAATCTTGCTGCATTTCAAGAATTCATTAATTATTCTCTCAGGTCTAAACCAACTCACCTGTGCCATCATTTTTTCCCCCAGAAGTAACTAATACAGATCAGAAAGTAAAATGTTACATTTTCCTACCTTGGTTTATTCTGTGGCAATGCCTTTGCATCAACAGGAAACATTTTAGAAACAAAGACAATAACTGGGGCTGTTTCTTCACTACTGCATTTCATAAAAGCTGAAAAAAAACATAAATGGAAGTTATTTTCACTTTTTTTTTTCCCAAAAAGTATGGACAAAGCTATGCCTTTACATTAACTTGTGGGCATTACTGTTTATTTCCAGTTTCAATAGATAACATGCTAAAGACAAACCAACAGGAAAAAGTACAAAATTTCTCTGGCCTAATCATTTGATAACACTGCCTTTATCTTCAAGTGTTTTGCAATAAAATGAGCAAGACTTCAAAAATAGAACTCTTGATAAAAAAGTACATATACCCCAATTAAACAACTTGAGTTTACAGGCTGATTTAGATCACAATGGAAACCACAGAGCAGCACAGGATTACGACTGAACACTATTTATTCAGTACCTCAAAGTATTCTCCTTCCTTTCAAACTAGAGGAGGAAGTCCTGCAAATGCCAAGATGCTCACAAAATCCTAACTTCACTGCAAGAACAGATACATCTTTTCCTCAAAAGATGAAAGATTCACACAAAACTCATTTGATACATAGGAAATTCCCATAAACCCTTTTTTATCCAACATGAAACACATGAAACTCAAACCAGACAACACCATTCAAAATTTTTAACACAGAAACTGAAACATCTTATCCTACACTTCTCCCATTTATCTGAAATATGAAAAGACCACAGAGCTAAAGCAAACAAAAAGCACAAGACTACTACTAAAAACCAGCAAAATACTCACTAAATGTAATAGAACTCCACTACTTGTTCATAACCAAGAACAGTAAGACTCAAGTTTACAGAGGCAAATTTCTTCCAATTAACTTACACTAATACAGTGTTGAATACTGTCTGGAGAATACCATGTTTTTAAATGTTCAATAAAGGATGAAAAGCCAGTTTTGTTACCCCAGGAAACAATTTCTATCAGCCTGTCAATTTGATGTTCACATCTCATTTTTAATTGACAATTGATATCTCATCCTCTTAGATTTTTTGAAGTTCTCCTCAAAGCATTGTGCTACAATTAATAATTAATTACTAAAAGTTAATCAATACACTTGTAAAAATTAAATCCAAATTCAAACCACTGCTGGCTAAAAATTAATGATTTAAATATACAAGTAAGCAAAATATGCCATTCTCAGTTTTATAACCACTTCTACTGTTCAGAACTAAAAACAAGTATTAACCTTGTATTCTTGCAGAACTCTCAGTTTCAGAGTCCTGGAATTTACATCACCTGCAGCTTAACTTGCCTAAAACCCAGAATATATAGGATGGAAGAAAAATGCATGGCCATAAAAATATGATGTGTCAATGACAAACATCAACAAAATTACTGGAAGTGGAATATTTACAAATTTACATAAAATTACTACACATCTTACAATCCAAACACAAAAAAAAAACCACCAGGGCCACCACCATTAACCTTCATGTTAATGGGAAAACACCTACTCACCATTTTTCAGTTCCTGAGTTTCTGGTGGCAAAGAATCAAATGTTCTTGCTCCAACACACATCAGCTTTTCCACTCTCTCTGCTGTGATGTCCAGAGGACTGGGGATTTTATTACACACCATGGCTAAACACACATTGTTAAGGAGACATTTGTATTTTCTTACTGAATGCAACCAACAGCACAAATGCTTCTTTAATTGAGCCCCATGCACTAACTGCCAGCAGCAGCACATCCAAAATCCAGCTGCTGTCCCAGTGCATTCAGGTCCCTCTCAGGTCAGGAACAATTTTTTGCCATTTATCAGGGGCAGAACTAAGGACGGGTGGCCCACCCTAAGTGCATCTGGGAAGCTAAAAACATCACAACTGGGGCAAGAATTACAGAAGTAATTAGTATTTATATATCAATAATTTGTGCACATCTACCATAATATAAGATATATGATACTACAAACAATGGGCACAGCTGACAAACAGCAAAGGATGATTTTGAATTAAGAAATTTTATGCCTACAATGTAACACCAGACATCTACAGACCTTCATGGACAGAAGACCTACAATACTATTATAAACAGGAGATCCACTTCTACTTCAGGCAAACCACTAAAACTTGAATGTAAAACCACATGAATAAGGTGTATTATCAAATTACCTCCAGTTTGTTTCCTAAAAATAAGATGTGCAAAAACACAAAGTTGACAGAAATGTAAAAACAATGGTAGATACATAATTTGTAATGTTATAAGCAAGAAGGTAGGTCCAGCTAGCTTAGGCACAAACATTAAAAAAAAACCCTAAAATTATACCAAATCACACATTGAAATATGTGAGCCCACTCTAAAGTCTGAGAACTGTCAATAGAAAAAAAAAAACCTTATATTTTTTAAGGATACAGAGTACTGCATCAGATATTGGTAGCCACTGGCTACAAATGGCATTTAGTTGAACTTTTGGGTCTGCATGCCGTGACTCCCGGGCACCAATTCTCAATCCCAAAGAGGTGACTATCTTTTCTATTTTTTCTTTGTCTCTGTAAGGAAAATAATAAATAGATTTAAAATCCACAGAAGCAATATATAACCAGTAGCTATTATTTTTGAGTATTTAAAAAAATTATCAAAGCACATGGAAAGAGATGCCATGAAAACTTCATAGACGTCCTCACCTTTTCATAACAGCCTCATACAGACTCCAAATGTTGTCCAGCACCAGCTGCACAAACAAAGGTTTCTTTCCTTTTGACTGGTAGAAGATAAAAACAGCTCATTAACAGCAATTCCTTAGTTTTTCAATAGGCTTAAGATTGCAATTTTCATTAGGAATATGTAACACTTTTATTCAAAATCAAGAAGTCTCTTATAAGAATGGTATAAGGCACAAAATAAACATGAAATTTAGAAGTGGAGTACAAGGGTTTCAGTTTCAGAAAAAGAACCTGATAAATATGGCACATGACTACCTTGTGCCTGCTTATCACCCCTTTTACAACTATTAACCATCACCTATGCAAACAGCAAAAAAATCATGATTATATGAAAATAGGGAAACTACTCTCTCTTCCCTTAACGTTTAATGGTGGAAATGCTTAATGCTAGAAAAGTGTAGTTTTCAGAGCAGGGCTTCAGTACAGCATTCAATGAAAATTCCCTTTGGCAAAAAAAAAAAAAAAAAAAAAAAAAAAAAAAAAAAANAGGTTTTTTTATATCCTACATCCCAAGATGTATGTGAATATCCTAAACCATTAGCTGTGGAAGAGCTTTTCACAGAGGACAGACACCCACTCACTACTCTTGTTTCTACACTGTTCATCTTCCTTTCATCTTGTGTTTTTCACTCAATGCTGAAACCTTGAGGTTGCAGTGTCCCTTATTTAGTGAGCACTGCTAGATGAGATCTCCATGCAGCATTTGAGTGGTCAGTTTTGGAATGTTCCATGCTCCAAGAATTGTTGCAAGGCTGTCCTGGTGACTTTATACCTCCAGTAACACTGAGTCAACAGGCACTGAGATCAAGTTTCAGAATACACTATGAGGAACAGAATTAGGAAAAAAAAAAAGAACTCCACAACAAAAATCAGGTTATATTTTTAACACCCTCCATACCTGATCACCTTTCATGATCTTCTTTGCTTTTGTATTTAGATAATAATCTCCCCATAAAGTCTTCAGAAGTACTGCAGGCTTGATTCCAATTTTTTGGCTGTACAGTTTGGCAAAATGTTCAATTCTAAAAGCAAAGAAGACATATCTTGATGGAAGTGTAATGTTTTTTACAACAACAGCTTATGTGAAAAACACAGAAAAAGCTCAAATGCTTGTTTTACTCCCGCTTTTCCAATTGTCTTCACTTTAGTTTTGTTTAACACTTACACCTGCAAAAATATTGAGTCATAACAGACCAAAAACATCTACAGTATTTGAATGGATTAGTTTTGTTTCAAGTCAGTTTCAAGGCTTTACTTAAAGTAAACATTTGTGTACTATCCCCTCATCAAAAACTCAAAAGCATAACACAAACCTTACAAATACATTAGTGATGACTCTCAAACATTCTCTGAAGGACTTCCCATGACACATTTAACTATGGGCTGGGACCAGAATAGAAGATGTTAAAAACCAAACATTCTTTTGAGCCACACTTGGGCCATCAGATGGTGGTAATTATTTTTAATGAACCACTTATGAAACTTCTTGTTGCTTGAATCATTACTTTAATAGTGAGTAAACCCAAGAAAATTATACAAAACTGTAATGCCATGACTGTGTTGTAAAGCCAATTGTGTTGTTTAGCAGCACCTGTGAGTTAAGAAATCAGGCTGCTCAGGCCCAGAGAGGGAGTCCTGAACATGCCATGGCTTCCTAACTGAAAATGTTCAATGAGCAGTAATAGAAAATATTTCCACATATTTGCTCCTGTGCATACAGAAAAATACACACAACTGCAACAATCCTGTTTAATGAACAGTGCTATTTGAAATTCAGAATTCTTGAGTTTTTACACAGCTAAAAAAAGGCCCTGTCCATGTCAGCAACACATAAGCTGTGAGTTCTGAACTAAGCTCAAAGAGATTTATTTTACAGAAACTACCTAAGCTCTCAGTTCAGGGAGAACTTTGAAGATTCTTGTGCCAGCAACTCCTCCATATATATTAATGGCATTTTTCAACACTTGAGGATTATGAGAAAAGCATATGTACCCACCACATTGGATGAGGCTGGCACTGCCTAGTAAGTTAAATTTTTTTCTGCTAAATACCTTCAGAAAAAGAACCCACAACCAAGAAACAGCAGTCAAGACTTTCCACACTTAAGAAAAAGCTCCACTGATTCCTATTTCAGCACACAGTATTGTAGCTGGCAGTCCAGAAGAACTTCTTAAAAGTAATTAAGAAAAAGTTTCTTTTTTTTCCCCCTCCATTATATGATTTATCAGAGCCAGGGACTGACAGTTCATCAGAAGAAACAAATGTCTCGAAAGATAATTAAACTAAAACAGCCCATTTTATTTTCCCTCCCCTCTGAAGGGACAAGAGCTGTTTGTGCTGGACAACAAACTACACACGGCACCTGATTTACAGTCTGCTTTGATTTAAAAATCCCGGAGATGATTTTCTTTAAGGGCTCTGCAGTACTCAAGACATTCCCTGTGTCACCTCGGAGCCCATCCCTCCAATTACAGTTTCAGGACCAGGACAACGCCTCCACCTCGTGGCCAAAGCAGAACACGGGCACTGCTCACAGCTGCCTCCAAACCAAACTGGGAACCCAGAACCAGCTCCTGCCTGCTGCAGCTTCTGGCCCTGGCTGCTACACGCTATCCAACAGCAGCAAGTACCAAAATACTGTTCACCAGGCCAGGCTGGACCCTGCTGTGGACTCAGAAGCTCCTGGGTAAGTAAAACAGGGATCCCTGTCACTCAGGTAATTTATACACAGCTGCATTATCACAGCAAAATCTAACAAACATCTTTAGAAACATGACACAACTGAAATACTTTAAGATTAATGGCAGTAATCAATTTTTTAAAAAGTCAGTAATTAAATCTCAAACTTACCCAAAACCCCACCCATCAACTGCACTGGCAAACACCACATTTCCATGTTCTGGTGAAAAATAGAGATGTGAATCATCAGTGTCTTCCAATCCAGTACTCCAGTCATAAATTTGATCTCCTGGTGATGTGTCTGAAATGCTTTCACTTTCTGTTTCTTTTTCAGCTCTTTCTTCTAACACTTTGGAGGTAAAAAGTGTCCCAGTGATTGCATTGATCTAGAGAAAGATGTGTAAAGACACCCTCAGATTCATTCACTCTTTCACAACCCTTGCAATTAAAATGTAATTTTCCCACCCTCAAAAACATAAAAAGAGAAGTTTTGTTAATAAGGTAGCATGCCTGTGATTCACTGGCAATTAAAACACACCTGATTCTACACATTTGAAAATGACAGGAGTTTATGAGACTGGCATTTTGACATAAACACCATGCAGGTTTCAAACCAAAGCCACACCAGGACTACTCAGGGTATCACATGAAACATTGTCTCTTACAACCAGGAAAGGTGAAATAGGAACTTGTTTCTGCCAACACAGCAAACAACAGAGGGCAAAGGGAAACCAGGCAGATAAATGCTCCCAAGTGAACTCAGGGGGGGAAAAAAGTTTGAGAGCAACCTAAACCATGATTTAAAAGATGAAACAACTTCATTTCTTTATAAATCCATCAGTATCAGGAACAGTCTAACATTTGTCTACATCCAGTAAGTTTAAACAATTTAACAGAAGAACAAAACATTCAGCACATGACTCCTAAAACCAAAGACTTTCCCTGATGTCCTGTCAAGAGGCATTTACTACTCTTTTCTCCATCACAGGCATTCCAATTGAACCTCAGAACCAATCAGGAATATGATGCACCTCAGTGTTAAAAATCAGACTGGATGTTATTCAGTGCCACAAAATCTGCAGTGTGAAAGGACACCTCAGCACAAATACCTGTTCTAGGATATTCTTAAGGTGCAAATATGCTTCCTGAGGGGTGAGCTTCAGCTCCACAATCAAGCGGTCGATTTTGTTAATGACCAGGACCGGACGGATATTTTCCAGCCACGCCTGCCGCAGGACTGCTTGAGTCTGAGAAGGAAAGAGTTTTTTAAAAAAACCATTAGAGAAAGGCTGACAGCACCAAAAAGACAGAACATTAAAAAAAAAAATCAAATATACTTCTAAAATTTAATAAACGTACAGTAAAGGACAGGTTGACACTCAAACCAGAAATTTGACTCCCATGGTGTACAGTGTTAGTTATTGAAGAATTCTGCAGAATTGTGGGATTTCATGGCAAAAACACCCATAGTAACAAAAGCCAAACTACTAAGAAAAGTAAGCCATGAAAAAAAGCAACCTCATTATTTGGTGTATTCTTTTCCAAACCCTGAAAGCCCACATAAATATATGAAATTACTTCCCTTAAGATTTTTCTCTCTCAAAATATTCCACTACCTGAAAAATGGCATACCCACTGTTTCAACCCTGCATCTCTATACTCATTCACCAGCACTGTTTAGTTTTCCAGCACAACTATGATTTTTACTACTCACTTTCATACCTCAACTGCATTTTCATTCATTTAAAGTTTCATTAAACTTCTTGAGACAGCTTGTCTTTTATTTCTATATAACCCACTTCAGACTTTGCCTACTGGCTTCTTTCTCTATTTAATACACTTTATTTCACCTGTGGACAGACTCCTTCAACAGCATCCACCACTATGATGCAACCATCACAGAGTCGGACAGCAGTAGATACTTCTGAAGAAAAATCCACGTGCCCTGGGGAGTCTATTAAATTAATCAGATACTCCTGATCACCTAGGATCAAACAATAAATTAATATTTCAGAACAGTTTTCAAAGGTATTTCTTCCAGCCACCCAGTTATACTGCTCCAGCTATTATTTTTTAATGTCCTGACACTACACTATAAAAACCCTCACAGCACAGTGTAACAGATAGTAGTAAGTAGAAGTGGTAAGACTCTACTAAAACTTGGGGGTTTTTTGAAAGAAGGTCTTGCCTTTAAGTGACATTAATTCAAGACTTGAGATCAAAATATACATATTTATATGTAAAATAAAAGATGAGGCAACTACTCTCATGGCCTCCACTCACAGATATGATTGAAGATGTTTTTCCTGACCCTGAGATAGAATTCAATTATCTTGGCTGACTTACTTGCCTAAGTCTCTGCAGAATTACAGCCTAACACTGAGAAACACAAAAGTAAAAGTTGCACACAAAGATCACAACAGTAACAACGAAGAGACAGGGAAAATTAACAGGAATATATATTAAAATTTATGCATGCCAGCATAAACAACTTACCTTTCACAAAGTGCAGTGAAATTGCACTAGATTTCATTGTTATTCCTCGGATCTGTTCATCTTCCCTACTGTCAAGGTATCTCAGCTGAGTACAGAAACAAAAGATAATAAGACTGTAGAACCATCTTCACAATTTGCTTATCAGCTGTCAGAGTATGATGGTGAGAAAATGAGGTTTAGCAAGACTATAAATGGAATTTCCTAATGATCAGGAGTTTAAAATCCCAGCATGCAGACACCAGAATTCTGTTAAAAATGACAGTGTAACTCTACCTTTCCTGCCAAGCGGCTGGAGATTATTCCATTGCTAGATATAAGGCAATCAGCTAGAGTAGTTTTGCCTGAAAAGAAAAAGAAATTAGTTAAATGAATACAAACAATGGCAAAAGATTCAACATATAGTATTCTAAGATATCAACATTAATAAAGACTATAAAACGCCATGAGAATTACAAATTAACTTTTGAAAAACAAATACAATTATTCCTGTTACATGCACACAAATTTATTATTGAAGAGTGGATGAAAATTTACCTGTCATAACCAGAAGAGCAGTTGAAATAACAAACAGTACACCAGAACCTCTTTATTAACATGTAGTTCGACAAAATATTTGTGTTCTAAAAGAAGTGTTTACTATTTCCACCTACATAAAAACTTGTTCTATTAAGAAAACATAGAAAAATGCTATTCTGCCTCGCACACATATATTAAATACTGACGTTCACCATCATAGAAAACATTCCATTTCATCTATTTCAAATTATTATAGTGCGATGCTTTTTAATGTAAGACAAACTGAATGAGGCTAAGAAAAAGATGCATAAAGCAGATTTACTTTTCTGAATCATGTTCAAGACAGTTTAGAGCTAAATCCACAAAATCCTACTACGTTACAACAGTGAACAGAGTATCTCACCACCATTCAGACACTCACAAGTCCGCTCAGGAGGAGGAGACACCAGCACCTGCCTTACCGTGATCCACGTGGGCCAATATACAGATATTCCTGATGCCCGACGCCTTCTTCTGGAGGCCAACCATCTTTCCCACGCTTGTGAGCACCATTGCTGGCTAATTCTGCGAACGGAGCGAAGTGTTTTACTGAGGAGCCAACTTGAGAAAAGGCTCTGGCTTTTAATTAGGCAATCTGCGATTAGAGCTACACGTGGGGGAAACCTCCCGCGACACGTGGGGCGCGTCACGGACCCTCCGCCACCGCGGGGACACCTGAAACCAGGGGCCAAAAGTGCGTCTGCACTTTAAACGTGCCCCAGGAGCCCGGCTGGGCAGCGAACACCGAGCGGCAGCGAACACCGAGCCGCCCGGCCCCGGCTC